>VYZT01039550.1:0-13770 GCA_013400735.1 Pomatostomus ruficeps
TCCTTCCTTCCTTCCTTCCTCATACATCTTTACCACTTTAAAAAAATACCCACCCTTTCTGCTGCTTATCAAGACGAACATTTATTGTGAGTTGGACAATGTTAGACGTGAGATACATTTTGTTATTTTCTTTTCCCGCACCAGACGTTTCATTTCTCATGCTGCCATTCTGTGATGATTATATGCTCAGTCTGTGCATGACTTTGCATGTGCTTACACATTTTTACAGCTCCCCCTTGCCTGTAATCCAGTGCCTGCTAAGTGCTGCATCCCCTCTTGCCTGCCTCCCCTGAGTGCCTATAGAGCTGTGTCCAAACTGCTGGAAAGAGCTGTGCTGCAAGAGGAACAGGGAAGGGCAAAACCACTCAGTAGGTGAGTATCAGCCAGTGCAACTGTCAAGGAGACAGTCTATGTAAATCATATAGGTTTTTTTTTTTTTCAGTATTTTTTCAAAAAAAGCAGACACTATAGTAGCAGAATGGACAAATTTGTAGATAAAACCTGCATCAGTTCCATGTACAGAGTAATTCCCTGAGGTGGTAGGGATTTTCTTCATCTCACAGTGGATTACTGTATAATAGCCACTTATGTTCAATTGTATACTGTATAATATTTTATCAAATGTCAGACAAGAGGCTTAAAGCTTTTCTCTCAATGAAAGATTATAAAGGTTCTGGGCAAAGGGAGAAAAATTAGCAGGTGATTTTAAAGCATTTAGAAATCAGCTGTTGAGGACTGGTCTCTCACTGAGTAGTTGGACAAAAAAACAAAACCTGCAACTACTATAAACCATCATAAGTGCTCCGTGTTATCATTTAAAGTGAGATAATTTAAGGAAGTATCTGAGAAAGATTATTCCTTCCAGATCGTAGCCATAGAAGGATGCCAGGACAACTGAGGAAATTTTGTGTTCAATGAGGTTTGTAAAAGCAAAGAAACAAACAAGACCCTTTCTCTATTTTGTGAACTTTTCATTAGCAAGTAATTGTAAACACTGGAGGTTTTTGCAGGTTTTTTTTTAGCAATGTAGTTTTTGGCCATCCTTAATGGTTTCACTAATGCATTTATCTGTTCATTACTCATGGTTCTGCTACAATTAAAGAACTTGATCTTTTGTCATCCAGTAGTACTTTTGCTTTGATCCTGTAACCAAGTGATGCTAGCCACAAAATTCTTTTATTTTGCCATTATTTCACAGGGTATACTTATTATTCATTTTGGTTTTGGCACACACAGCATGGAAACTTAACCCAAATAACCAGAAATGTCTTTGCAATATTGTCAGGCAATATTTGGCAATTATTTCACTGTATGTTTCAGAAAGGTGTTTGACACTGACCTGATTTCAAATGGGAACAATTGTGAGTTTATGAAACCAAGCATGGAATTATAAACTAAACAGCCAGTCATCTCCGGCAGGAACAGAGCAATTATACTCTTCCAATAATATTTAGTTTCAACTGGAAATCAATACACAACAAGTAAGGGGTGACTAGGAGGCCAAATAATTCCTACTAAAGAGGCTAAGAAGGTGGCTAGGCAAGACTTTGTTTTGACCTTTACATTTTGTCTTAATTCTGTTTCATGTTAGAGTACTTAACTGGATTTTACAGTATCCTTGAAGTCATTCAACCTGCTGAAGAATAATTAAAAAAACAATGATTGATGTGTGTTGCTTTATTTGAAGCCACTGATACACTGTTTGTACAGAGTGTTGCAAAGGGAGTTGTATACAAATTTTGAGTTTTATATCACAACAAATCTTTAAAATCAATTTTTGATCTTGCTAAATGAAGAAAAGAGAGATTATTCCAAAACACAGGCATCCTAGAAGTACAGGTGAGTCTAATAAGTAGGGTAAGGAAACAATACATTGCTTATGGAAAGAATGGTTGCTAACGCTTCTGGACCGCAGGACTGCCCGGGGGTCTGCGGGGCGATTATCCAGCGCTTGCTCAGACAGACGGCTGTAGAAGAGCAGTTTCCCTTTGTCTGTCTATATACCGAGTTATCAACACCGCAGTGGGGGAGCAGAGCGGTTGATAGTAATTAAGCGTGGTGGGAGCAAAGAAGAGAGAACGGACTTTCTAGCAGCAGCACCCAGATTTATTGGGGGGATGCGGGCTACAAGAAAGACACGGGGGTGTGGTTACACAGAGTTTTAAGGGGAAAGGAAAGGGGTGGTCACAGGGGAAAGGTCCAGGGGCTCTTCAGTTCACAGAATGATGAGGGGTGACAGTTGTCCAATGAGTTCTGGACAAAGGCGGAACATACTTGCATTAACCAACTAGAGTAACAGAACGATAGACGTTTCCAGCAATTGGTGAATAATAAAATAACCTGATGCATATTAAAATAACAGAGGTGGAACAGGGTCTTTGAGTGACAGGGCTAAAACGTGGCATTGTTAGGGGATTTCCCCAGGCATGCTTTCTCCATCTCCCTTAGATTCGCTATCCCGGGAAGAAAAATCTATCCAAGTTATTTCTTTAGTGTTCATGGAGACAGCTGGCTGGGTCACTGCTACAAGTTGCTACTACCTGACTGAGGGGATAATCTAGAAAAAAAAAGAGAAGTAATATAATATCAGTCTTGCTAAGAAGTCTGTAATGATTAGTATTATTGATGTATAAGAGTTAGGAAAGTTTGGGACAGAATCAGTTAAAGATATCTGGTAATGAGTAATGATAGTTCAGGAGTTTTAGTCTGGTTTGATTGGATTTAAAATCTCAAATTCTTATTTCATTTTAGGACTAGTTTACATGCCTTCATCAATTTTAAGAGCCAGGTAATATTATCCATTTTTTTATAACTTAAACAGAGGACTGAAAAGATTTGTAGTATCAACATCAACTAGGTGATGGTTTTTGAGTCATGAGTGTGGTGGTAGATGATGGTGTTATTGTTATCATCCTCATCATCATTGCAGTCATCCTCATCATTTCATATTTTCACAAGATCTCCAATCAAATTTGTTTAATCTGTATTTAGGTGATAATACTTTCTGCCAGCTCCTACTGATTAACCATATTGGGGATAGGTACATAAGCTACAACATCTCAGTTGCATTTTCTCGTGGATGCTTGAAGTTTTATTTCACATAGGATAGTCCCAAATCTGCCAAGGTATAAGAATCTTTGGGTAATTTTCTGTTTCCCATTGAATTCTGTGATAACCTGAGAAGAAATTACCTGAGCTGTGTTCTTTTCACATTACTAAAACTCAGAAGCAGAGTGGCAGTTTCACAAATAAATATCCAGCTTCAGCTTCCTGATAAAACTGAAAAACAATTTGCCAGAGACGAAGTATCAGATGGCAGAAGTGCTGCTTTGATTTTGTTGCACAAGTCCAGATCTGTTTCAGATGCAAGAAGAGTTCAATTTTAACAGGATTGTTCCTACCAGGAAACCAAACACTGTCCATGAATTATTGGTTAGTTTAAGATAACATATACAATAAACCTTTATGTCTGTCCAGACATATTTAAAATCAATTACAAATAGCTGTTATTAAGAGGTTTTCAGAAAGAATGGACCTTTCTGATTTGCACTGCAGAGAAAAATGCTATCATATTACCCAATAAAACCCTTTCCAACCGTAATTACTATGGATTGCCCTAACCTCTCAGTTTTACTTGGCAAAAAGAAACATGGAGTGTTGTTACTCTTTTCCTTGCTCTTGAATCTCCACAGCAATGTCTAGCTATGGTGACTACATGACATTTTGGTATGAACAGCACCACATTTTCTCCTGGCAAATGGAGATAGTTCATATATGCAGATGAAATGTGGCTCCCACTGGTTTTTGGGATACCATTCTCAGACTCCTATCAGCAACATGCATTAGGGAAATGGGAAGAACCTGAACTGTCATTCTCAACAGGTGCAGATATTTATGGGTGAAACGCCCCAACATATTGATTTTCTGGCTTGCAATGTGAAAGACACTGCTTTTACTTTGACATTTAACTCAACACTCCAAAATTGAAGCCTCTGCTTTCTAACAGATGAATCCTAAAGAGGAATTATGAACAAGTTAATATCTATTGTCATTTCTCTCCAAACATTCATTGTGTGCAGGAGGGATGGATAAACAATTTTCACTAATAATCTGAATCACACAATATGTTAGTTTTAATGAATTATTGAAAAAAATATTCTAGGTAGTTTTTATTCATAACTGCCTTTTTTTGTCATAAAAACCACTTTTGACGTATGCTTGGGACCAATTCAGTCTTGCCTTTTCACTAGCTCAAAAACTTGCCTTTGAATGTGGAGAAAAGGCAATAGGTGGAAACTTCCTAGAACTGCAAATTACTTCAAATTTGTTTTGCCCAGCCTTTACCAAAACGAAAATTCTTTCAGTAGAGTCTGCTAGTTGTTATTTAAATTGCAGACACTGCATCTCGCACAGTTGTATGGTGAAGGGACAAGGGTACGCATGCATTGCTGGAAGAGAGTAGGCTCTCTAAGGAGCTTCCTGTTTAAATATTTACTTAAATACTTAGAGTTTTGAATGTTTTAGTTTCCGTATTGCAGAAGCACATTGATTATGTTAAAATACAGTAAGAGGGGTTTAAATCTACTTTCCCTAATCCTGAAGAGCAGAAATTGATGGCTGTCTTGGTGGACTTTTGCTTTCTTCAGAGTCTCCTAGAGGATGTTGCAGTTGTTAAATGTGGGAATTGCTCATAGCAGAACTTATAAAGTTCTTATAAAGTTTTTGATTTATGAATCTTTTTTTTTTCTGGACAGTGTCAATAAATAGTCTGTCACTTTTGTAAGACCTATTTTTAATGACTGTTTTGAGTTCTTAAATTGGACTTTGCCTCAAAAAAACTTTTGGGATAGTCTTCTGCAAAATGGTGAATATCCTTCTCCATTTCCTCCTTAAATTTTCTAGGATTGTTTTGTTTCTTCCTTCATGCTTTGTAAGGCTCAGGGTGGTGAATGCAGTATTCAGCTATCCTGACATCCAAACATTTCAAACACTATGTCTGTGCTCAGAGAGTCTTATTTTTATGTGTTCTTTTATTGATACCTTGTTTAATATAGTCCTACCATTCAAATTCAAGTTGATGAATATTCTGAAAATACTTGCACAGAAACACTTCCATTTTTATCCTGTCCTGGTGAAGAAATCCTTGCATTAAGCAAATCTATTTTCTTTCAACCCTCCTCCAGTCTGCTGTCGATGTTGCAGGAACTGCTGTTCTTGCTGCCAGGCAGAGGAAAGGTCTGTCTACAGAAGCCCTCTCCTGTCTGCAGTTACGTGCACGTACTTGTCATCTGTCTTTCTCCCTGAGCCGAGAGAAGCTTCTTCAGAAAAGAGATCCATGTTGGCCACTTGGCAGTCTCTAAAAATGCCCAGTGTTGAGATGTATTCAGGCTCTGTTCAGATTGATTGCTTGGGTGTTGTGCCTTTCTTGGAGCAGGAAGTTCTTGAATGTATTTGGTAATCCAGTCAGAGCTTGAAGCTTGGGGTGTGGAATTCAGTAGTTGCTGTTCTAATTAAAATTGCTGCATCAAAAAACTCCTTGTGAGCAACCACAGTTGTCTGATGAATGCTGAAATGAGGTGCTTCCTTTTTGAAAATTCTGTCATGCAATACCTGAAAAAAAGACCTCTAGTCCAAAAGCACGTATTACAGATATTTATAATTGGGTTCAGTTAAAAAAAATATTAAATTGCTACCTTTTGAATGTAAAGATTTGGAAAAAACAAGATAAATTCCTAAATGAGGTGGATTGATTCCCCTAAGGGACTACATGCATTGTGTTAGTTCCGCTGTGGTAACTTTTAAGTGTTATTTTTATGTGCTACTCAAAGTATTTTATAAAATCTTTTCCCCAGCATATTTCAACAGAAGGATCAGTTATATGAAAAGTTACAGGTGGGCTTCTTTTGATAAGGAATTTTGATACCTATTTATCATAACTCTAGGCTCTGGTAGCAGTTCTAAAGAATGGAAAGGAAACATATAATTGTTAAATGAGAGGTGTTAAAATCCAAAGCAATTAGCTGTGAGCATTAGGCATCCAATTTAGCTTTTTTATATACGTGCTTTATGTAATCTTCAAGAACACTTTTTCTTAGATACAAAACTGCTGTTATAATATTTGTCTATGATGTGTAAGCTTGACAGACAGAAGAACTAAAAATGTGTGAACACACTCAGAGACTACTTGGAAAGATGTGCACTTGCAAAACAATTGCTTCTTTGTTTCTTGCAACCTTCAGCAAACTTGAAATTCCCCAAATGTCAAAAACCAAAATTATTTATTGCTCCTTGCCTCCTTATGCTTTTTTTACATTTCAAGAAATGTTAAATCACCTGAAAAATATTAGCTGACAGTTTGGAAATACTTATACAAGTATACCTGGGTTCCATGGTCTAATAGTGATAATCAGAAAGATGGCTCTTGTGCTAAAAGATAGAGAATTGTTATACCAAAATGAATTTGTTCTTGCTAAATAATGGGATTTTACTAAACAAACAAGATGCTGAAGTTTATATAAAATTCTTATATCTGCCAAGAGATTTGAGATTTCACGAGCTTTAAAAAAATTTTTTTTAATAACCAAACAAGAAATTCTGCAGTCACACCACGGTAAAAATTGTAATTACTTTTATGGCATTCAAACCTCTGGTAGTAATTCTAGTTGAATGGACTGCTTATAAAAGAAGTTATTTTTAAACTTGATTTCAAGGTTTTTGGAAGAGACTTATGCTGTGGTATTGTCTGTCCATCTGCCATTTTGACACTGCTATCTTTCCTTCAAGTCATATGAAAAATTAGGGGCTCCACAGAGGAAAGAGACTCAGGTTTGTGTGCTGCTGAGGAAAGGGTAGGCAGAAAGCAAACACTCCATATTTTACTAGGCAGCAATGGGCAAAGTCTAACTTTGGAATATCCAAGCTGCATATGCTCTCTTGCTTCATTTATGGGTTGAAGGGGACCATTTTTCATTAGTTCTACTACTCACAGAAGAGCTCATTTGACTGGTATTGCTATAGCTACCTTAACTCCAAAAGACAGGATTTTGAAAACCAATATCATATGCTTTATTAAACTCAAGTCTTAAGTAAGGCTATATATAATCATTTTAATTTCTGAGGCTTCACAAGTAATCCTACTTAAATATATAGAGAAGATTTATCATAAGTTGTTAGATCCATTTTTCTTGATTATCACTTACTGAGGCTTCAAAGTACTCACTTCAAAGTGCTTAAAAGCCAAATATGGGTTTTTTTCCTTGCCACAGCATCCAGTAACCTAATAAAAGACAGATTATACTGATTTACTGTGAAGTACAAGGGATAACTAAAATATTAGGGTTGTTTTCACATGTTTGCCCCATAGGTTTGTGAATTATTCCAGTACTATAGACAATGTAGATAATTTTATGTTACAGGTACAGAACATTCATGTTATTTAGAAATAATATTTGACTTTAGTATGACAAAGGACATGGCAGAAAGGGAGCTTTGCCTTCAGACTTGAAGCCACAGGGACTCACAGTCATTTGACATTTCTGCTAGAGGAATCCCTCTACAGACAGTCCCTGGAGAAGCACTGTCCTGCACGGCTTTTGGTGACTGTGAGGATGCTGCCCTCAGAACGCAATGCTGTCTTGCAGGCAATCTGCAGCTGGCCACTCTGGCTGTGCCTGATGTGCCAGCAGGCTGCCTTAGGCCACCCTAAGCCCCTGGGCATCCTTGGATGCATCCCTGATGTCCCCCTTGCAGTTCTTCTGTAGGGACAGAGACTTCTCAAGGCGTTTTTCAAAAGTCAGACCTTTCCCTTGGCTTGCCAGCATGCTTTAGGTCACGACTGAGGCTGTGGATTTCACTCTTTGAGAAAGTTTCAGTGGCAAATCATTTTCCTTTAGGAGAGACTCTAGAGCTCATGGAGGGCTCTGAAAGGAAAAACAGAGTCATTTCACTCTGGTCTAACCCGACAGTCAGTGTGATGGGTGCTGAGTGACTGGTGTGGCTGAAAGAGTTGGGCTGATGCACTTGGACCTCGCTGAAGCAAGTCAGGCATCAGTTAAAAATGGCAAAGCTGTTCTTGCTGTGGTCAAACCTGGAGGCTACACTTATAAGAAAGAACCTTAATTAAATCCAATCAGGATGGGGCAGAAAGGTTACCTAATGACTGAAGTGATAGACAGTACTCTGCTATGTTGTATTTTGATTTCAGTAGCGCAGCTGCACCATTTTGCACCCTTAAACTCTTTCTTGCTTCTTAGCAAGCGTTAGAAATTACCCAGTCCTCTCAGTTGTGCTAAAGTCATGGAAATAGTTATGGCATCTCAACATACCAAGAGTAAAACATTAATTTAGGAAAGTCATCAACAACTGAAAATAATGTAAGAATTTTATCAGACTAGACTGATAGTACATAAGGATAATCCTCACTGTATATTCAGATTGCTGCAATGACTTAGATCCAGACTCTTCAAAATACTTCAGTATATATGATGATTTTGAATACCTCTGTGAGATATTATTTCTGCTGTTTCTTTTATGGACCTTTTACATCTCAATGACCCTGGAAAAACAGTAAGTGTCCTCCAGTCACAATGGGAGGAATGGGTGAATGATGAAGACACCATGGAGTCCAGCCTATTTTTCCAAAGAAAATGATGCATAACTAAGTTAAGTAATTGCTGATGCAGGTATCTCTGGCAAATTTGGGAATGAAGCTCGGCTGTGAGTCCTGGTTCTCCCTATCATTGCTAGGTGTTATATACAGCACATTTACAGGTCCACTGTATGATATTACTTATAAAATGCAGAATTTTGGTGGTGTTTAGTACTTCACCTCTAATACCCCTGTGGTTTAGAAGGCCGTGATAAGTTTTCTGGAGCAGATCTGCAGAACTGCATGGAAATGCAATGTTTATGAACTAACCAGTGCAGAGTGGTGGATGCTATAGTTTGCCATCAGTATCTTCTGCTGCAATGTTTCTTCCTTGCTGTGTGGCCTCACATGACTGCAAACTCCCCAGCATGTGACAAGTCCCACATGGATGGTCCACAAGATTCCAGGAGTGGTTCAGCGCTCCAGAGAAGTTTGGGAACTTTGATTTACCCCACAGATAGAAGGGTATTATCAAAGTTTTCTACTGTTTCGCTCTCCCGTTAGTTGCTGACGGTGTTTGTGGAAGAATAGGATCACTGTCTTTTCTGTGTGATCAAATGCTTCTGCAGCTGGTGACAAGGCTAAAGGGAGGAGAAGAATGAAACAACAGTCCCCCTTTCTTCCTCCCCTTTCTTTTAGCAATGTATTTTAATGCTTAATTCAGTTTTCAATTTCATAAAGAAAGCTGGGATTGGATCTGTGAAAAATCTCCAGAACTTTTTTTCCTCTTCCTGCAGAGTTAAGATTGTATCTATGCTCAGAAGAATGCAAAACTTAAGAGCTTGGTTTTATCTCATGGTATTGTTTTCTGGTTTTATGCTACTTCCTTCCCCCTGGTGAAGGTGAGAAATTTGTATTAAACTTTAGGAAATAATAAATGTTCTGTTGTATGTTTAATGGACTGGACCTGCTAGTCCTTGTCTTGGCATGTTGTGGACGGAATAACATGATGTCAACCATGGAAAATCAAAATATACTCACTTGTAGGCATTTGTAAATCTTCAAACCAAGGGCACTGTAACAAATAAGGCAAATAGCCTGGAACTGTGGAGCAAAGCCCTACTTCAGAAAGTTCTTTCTTGCAAAGCCCTTTTCCTCTCATAGAAGATACAGAAGATTTCTATATTGTGCCAGTGGGCAGTCAGCAGTGTTTCAGCAGTCAGCAGTATTTCCTTGAACACACAGGTTTGAAAGGCCTCATATAGACTGTTTTTTTCACTGTCTTGGCGATGAATCTGTTTTACCAACATGGATTAGTGGGGTAGTTTTGTGCTTAAAAACAATCAATTTTGTGCAAGTGGAAGTTAGGCTGAGGCTCAGTGATGGATGGTGTTTTGTTTTTACTCTGCTGCAGTGATGTTTTGGTCCCTTACAAGATGAGAATGATGGATTCAAGCAGAGACCTGTGGAGAAAGGGGCAAGTCACTCCTGGAGATCATCTTGAGGGTGTAGGAGGAGAAGAAAGCCTTTAGAAGCATTGGTTGAGCAGAGGAAGGATGTCTGAGACTGAAAGCTGTCCGAAGAGCAGGGAAATGGCTAAAGAGAGCAGGGAGTAAACACACAACTAGGCCTAAGCTTCAACCTCAAGAAAATAGATTGTTAGGCTGCCAAAAAGCTTAAAAGAAAGGATGTACTTCAGATAATCAGAGGACCTTTTGTTACAAACCATTTTAAAATTTCGTTTCTGTCTTACCTAATTACTTGATTTGTATCTATTATAAAAAATTAACCCTTCTTGTTTACATTTTACTAGAACCTGGCTTTTCACTTGAAAAGTCCTTTTTTTTAGGAGCAAGGGAAGTTCTTCCTGCAAACTTTAAGCAGATCTGTCTCCCAGTCCCTTTTCAATTGGAAATTTGGTCTTTACTCACCTGAAAAATGATTTTCAGAAACTGCTTCTAACTTCCATTTTCCTAACCACATGTAGACTGCATCATGACAGTGCAGGTTTAATTTGGAGGCTTAATAATAGAATACAAAATCTGTTGGGTTTCTGGTGGTGGTGATTTTTTTTTTTTTTTTTTTTTTGTCTTGTGTTAGATATGCAGACTAGATTAAGACCAGATGTCAAACTTCCTGAGAATAGTTCCCCTTTTGGGGAAGATGACAATTTCTTCTGTCCTTTAAAGGAGATTCCTTATTTCATTAGTTTGTCACATGAGTCAAACATTTGCAGAGTGATGCTAAAACATATGCGGTTGATTAAATGTTGTTTTCAGTGTGAAACTTTTCCTGAAGAAATACTGATACTATACAGAGCCATTCATATATGACAAAAAATTTGAAACATCCTCTCTTCTGAGATTTATACGCAAGTAATACTTCTTGGTAGAACTACAACTCTGTGTACATGATAATAATGTTTTTTCTTTCAGATAAGAAAAAAATTAAACAGTTAAGTTGGAAGGGGTATATACTTCCTTTCTGGCCACAATCTAAAACTGTGAAAATATCAGTGAATCTGCTAGATGTTCATTAACACGTCTTCGAAAGGGCAAACAACCTTTGTCTATTGGTCAATTAAAGAAGAAGCAATAGACCTGTATTAGAAATAATTGCAAATGGGAAAAGTACAGTGCAGTAAAATGATTTGTCTTTTGAAAACATACAATAATTTGTAGTCATAAATCTACTACTGACTTTGCAGAAACACTGCTAGGTTCCTGATTCTGTTGCACAGCAAAGTTTGCTGTACATAAGTTATTACTCAGATTAGAAAGAAAGGTGCAATCACGTTTATAGTTACCTTTCTTCAATGGCCAAAAGAGTTCCAGAGTTGCAGGACATATTTCATCAGCATTGAATATTTGGAACTACTGATGCATAACTCCACAAAAATATTGTCTGCACCATCAATTTAAGATGTGCAGCTGAAGGGAACTTGAAAAGTTTCCTCACTATTAGAATTTAGTTTTCTACGTTAGGCGAAGATTGCTTAATTGCAATTTCTAATTTCTTTACAGGTGAGGAGGATGGGAGTGATGCTTTCAATGACTAAATAACTACTTAAAAGGTTTTTTAAATGACACATATAAGAATCATAACAACCTGCCCTTCTGTGTGCTGAAGTTAATGATGTCATACTTTCTCTGAAGGGTAATCTAGGAAAAGAATTGACAACTGATTCATGCATCACAGTGTAATTCTTAAATACACTTCACATCAAAGCAGAAAAAACACCAAGCATTTCATTCACCTTTCAAATACCAGTATTTGTATGAAAACCACAACAAACAAAATGAAATTTAAACTGAGCCAGTTGCTTCCTCTGGAAAAAGCATTGTTCTTTCAGGAAATCACAGATGTTTGAGGCAGGCTGAGCTTCCAAGTCTGGATAAGGAACCTTTGGCTGAAAAATCTATGGAGGGCAAGCATGTCAATAATACACATGTGGCACGAACCTTGTGTAAAGAAATTGTCTATGGCTCTATCTTTAAGCTCTTGTTCTCTCTGTTTTTCTAAATCCATTGACTTTAATATACCCTCTGCTGACTTGAGTGCATACTCTGGAGAATCTTTTCCTTTTAAAGACAGATGGTATGGAAATGTTAAAAATATTGCTTCTGTTAAGCCCAACCTATATATTAATGTTAACTTCAGCTGAACGAGTGAAAGGACATGCAAGTTGATTTTAAAAAATACCTTAAGAACTAATATATATAAAAAGGTATTCCCTAGTGGATTTATCTCACTAAATTTAGTATGATAGTATACCAGTGAAAGCAACAGGAATGCTGAATGAGAGCAAATTGGAATGGAAATAGTATTTCCCTTCTCTATTATGTTTTCACTCATGAAAGATGATGAGCCAATTTCCGAGGCAATTAAAAGCTATGTTGTCAAGAATATGGCATCCCATATGGATCTCTGGTAACTGCACTGCAAGTCCACCCTTTAGTCATGACAAAACTCATCCTTTTAAGCTGCACCTTCTATACAGGTATCCATATTAAGTGGCAGTAGTTTCAAGCTTGTTATATTATACTTTTTCTCTTTATAAAGCTTCTACTCATAAACAAATTGCATTTATTTGTTCTGGTCTTGTCTTTGTTATATTGACACATGCAGAGACTTCATTTAGGTGTATAGGGAGAACAATTGAATATTTCTAGGTCCTTTAATAGACTTCACAGGTTATATTTTCTAATTGATTGTTCTTTGGCTTATTTTGGGGGGATTCTTTTCCATAATCAACTTCTAGTAGTACACAGTACTTAAATCCAACTTTTTTATTGCAATTAAGGCCTAATCACTGCTGTCTAGACTGCAGTAATGATGTTGGTTATTTTCCTGTAATAACCCTATTGATAGGCCTCGAAATGGCACTGGTCCTTTTTTTCAAATAGCTGATGTTTGCTGACTCTACAAATAATGGACTATCAACCATTGCATGCGGTCTGGTTTTGGCCGTAGTGGGAAACTGCATTAAAGATGAAAACCATCCTGTAAGTAAAGGCAAGGCTTTAGGCGTGAAGATGTTTTTCAGCCCTACTTTGGGAAACTGTCATTCAAGCTCTCCGTATCAGACTTGTGTCACTCTAGGGAGTGATGGCTCCTGTTCTTTGTCCCTCATGGCAAAAGGGTGAAGGCGAGGGCTGGGGTCTAGTGAATTGCAGGTTGAGGGCAAATTCACATTCCTGTGAAAACTGTGGTTTAAAACTTTTTCAACAAATTGGACATCAGCCTGAACCGTACGGTATTATTTCTTGCTGTTTTACGAAAAGCCATCTTAGTTAGTTGAAGCACCAAAAAGACCTATTTCTGGACACTAAGGATTATGTATCTCTGTTACAAGTTGGACTGCTGTGATGTAAGATTGTAAGTGCCTTGTCTGATGCTTAAAGCTCTGAGGAGGTAGTTCCAGAGGGTGATCTGGCACAGCAAGAAGAATTTCTGCAGTAGCCCTCAATGGTGTCAACGTGTTCATACTTTTCTTCAATTTGGAAATCTCCAAATCACTTTAGTCTGAACCCTAGTCTTAGGATAAGGGCAAGAAAGTACAATTGAACAAAACTGTCTCAGGGGAAGCCATCTGGAGCTGCTCTGTTGTCTTGGGGTCTGCAGTGAGTATTCTTGCATGTGAATCACTCCCTCTTTCACATAATTTTGTGATTAATATTGTT
>VYZT01039553.1:0-11665 GCA_013400735.1 Pomatostomus ruficeps
TATGTGTGTGTATATATGTATATTCGTGTATGTATTAAAGAAGAAAATTCCACAGAGTACAGGGAGTACAGCTACAAGCCAGGTGTAAGTGATTGTGAACTAATATGTTCCCTTTTGGGTCCCCCTTTCTTCCCTCTACCATCGCTTTTCTTGTTATTTTTTATTTATTTATTGAAATTAATGTGTGTTGTATCTCTCATAAATGTTATCAGATATTCCCTGTGGCTGGGGAGTTGTTGAACTACCTGAGGAGCATAATGCATTTCATTAACTTTAAGCACAATATTTATTAACTTTACAGAAATAATAATACCTCCTTACCCTGCTAAAGGATAATCTTTACAAGTTATGTCTCACTCAAACTAATTTCTCCTCCTCACTTTCTTTACTGGAAAAAAAAAATCCCTCTGGATGGCTGATTAGTGTACTTTGTAAAGAAAGTTGTGTTGCTTTTTCTTAACTTTTGTAAATGAAATAATAATTCAGATTAGTGAACAAGTGGGTCTATGCATAGTTGCAATATTATGCCTAATCACTGTGACAGACTGGATTGTCTGGAAAGTTAGGAGAAAATAAGAATTATTTTCCCAAGTCGCTTGCCAAGAGAGGATTAAACTTTCTGAAGTAGAGTGGTGTGGGTTTTTCCATACTCTATGTACGTAAAAAAAAATTAACCCACATCCCGTGTTTTCAAATAAGCTATAGAGAAATGGAAAATATTATTTTAATCAATTACCTATCCAATAAGAATATTAACGAGACTGTGGAAGCATTAAGTTTGTACATGAGAATGTGAAGTATGTTTGTCCATTATGATTTCATGAAGAAGGGATTTCAGGGGAGCTCTCTGGAGAGTAGTTTAGAAGTATTTCAACTCAGAATGTGAAATTTTTCTGTATTATGGGAGATGGAAAAAACAGCTGGGGCATTGAATTGATGGGTTTCATATGTGTGCATAAATGTTGTGTTTAAATGCATATACAAGGCTAAGTGTTTATTTGGAGGGGAAGGGGGCAGGAAGTTATGTTTTGGGCTATCAGAATCAAGTGGAAAAATGGAGGAGATGACTTTTGTACTGTTTTGAGTGAGAGCACAGTTTTCTTCTTGTCCCTTGCACAGAGGGGTTTGCATAGGCATTTGAAAACCTCCTATTGTGGGTTAGGTATGTTTATACAACAGTTGAATCAACATTTTAGTAGTTTAATATTGAAGAATACTGAATACAGTCTGTCAATTTAAGTAAAATATAATGTTGCAATAATTGAAATAGTTTATGATGAAAACCTTTGACATTTGAATACTATAATTTCAGTGCATCACAAGCACAGGGTGATCTTCACAAATATCTGGGACAGGTTTAAATGTGGACAGCTCTGGGGCTTTCAACCTCAAGGCTGGTTTGTGCTCAGCACACAGAAGCAGCAGCAGAATGAGAAGGGGACTCTCAGATGAGCTCTGAGCTGCTTTATGCCACAGGTAGAATGGCAGCATCCATGGCCTTTGGATCTTACATGTGGTCCTTGGGGGTGGGAGGCACACACCATCACACGCTTGGCATCCTTGCCAGAGGCCTTCTGGAAAGACCTGCACAGCTTTGAAGGTCTGTACTTTGTCTTTATTTAAAACCAGCTTTAAATAAAAGATAAGAGTTGTGTGTGAGCAATAGCTGATGTGTTGTTTCTTTTTGTTTAACTTATTTGCATAAAAAGTAGAAAATAATGTTTTAAAAATAGAAAATAATTTTTCTGATCTGCTTGTTAGGGCAGTTGAATTGCAGCCTTGTTGTGCAGTGCACTGTGAATTGATGAACTGACTTTTCATAATTCTTTGATTTCTTCAAGTCAATAAAGTGTAGGATCCCATTTTTTTTTTCACGTAGTATTCATGAAATAAGATTCTCCTTTGGTTTTGATCAAAGATTTGTTTAAGTGTAAAAAATAGTTTTGAGATGAGAGAATTCCAATGAGGAATTTAGAACAAATAATCTTAAGTGACATTTGTTTCATAGCACTACACTTGTCAAGATCTTTTTTGTGTTATCTTCTTATGTTTAATTTTTGGAACAACTCTAATAATATTTATCAAAGTCTAACATATGCTTACCTTTGAAGATTAATTAGTAGGAGTGTAAATACATATATCTAAAAGAAACTGAAAACTGACCTACTTTTTATACCTGTATATAAATGAGATCAAGTAGTTAGCAGTACTAACTTCTTCATAGCACAGTTTAGAACTTGCATACCAAAGGATATTTAGAAGTCATGTCTCCTTTATTTCAAGTATAATGTTTGTTAAATTTCTCTTAATCAATTTACTTATAAGTCTTGATAGTATTTTAAGTTGTCTTTTTATCTACAGTGAAGAATCCCATGTAGGCTTTGCTGGTTTTGTACTATACAAGCATACAGAAAGTGAAATGCTCTTCAAGTTAGCATCCGACTTAGGCAAATTTTTTTTGTATCAATACACTTATCTATTACTCCCTCAGAGGATATCTAGAAACCACATCTTCTATCATCCATGTACCTTACCAGCACAAAATAATAATCCCAGTCCTAAAGTAAGGTCATTTCTCCTGATGGTTAATACACAGTGTGGAAATTTGGGGTTTCTTTAGGAAGCCTGTTTGACATTAAAAAGTGGAAAAAAAAGAAAAAAACCGCAAACCAGCAAAACAATCAAAAATACCCCCAGCCCGCACAGCTTGCCCTCCAAAAAACCTAGACTCAGCCACATCCATATTACAATTGTTTTGCTAATCTGCAACATTGATAGAAACAAGCTTTTTCCCCTCTGGCATACCTTAGGTCATGCATATTATCACAAAACAGGTTTATCAGTCTTCGCAGGCTTTAAATAGCAAAGTCAATTGGCTGTCATATAAGGATCTTCTTGAAAGTTGTATTTCTTTGTCCTTCAAACGAGTGCAAGGAACTAAGTTTCTGCACTGGAAAAATTCTGTATGGGACTGGTAACATCAGGCTGCTTTAAAATAGTCCTGCAGGAATGATAAGATTATTTTTATGTGTAATGCACAGATTAGGTAGGTTTTTAAACTCCTGCTTTAGTCAATGGGAGCTGTATACCTCACTTCCCTAAACCATGTCTTCCTCCTCCCTGTTTCCTTTGCAAATCTTTCCCAATCTTTAATCTTTCCCAACAATTAACAAAATCATTAGGAAAGATAAGTAAAGGAACCAAATGCTGCACAAAGCTTTAACTGTGTACGTGTATTTAGTTGAAAATGTGTATCTATATACAGATTATGGAGTGGTAGGGAGCTTTAGAGCTAGGAGGGGTGTAGAGATGTCAACCTTCTTCTGCTCCTGTATTCAGAGTCTCTGTAGACACATGCTCTGTACTGTCACCTGAAACATTCCTCTCTTCCACTGCTAAAGGCACCTTGCTGTCTAGGTTAAATGTTGAGCCAAGGTGCTGTGAATATTTTCTTTTTTTCCCTTCCAAAGAATTAAGAATATAATATGCACATATAAATGCATATCCTAAAGTGAACTGAAGGCCTGATCTACTAAATACTGCTGTGTGAGAGCACTACATAGGTTCTATTTATTTGGATGGAAATTCAAGCATGCGCTTTAGTGCTTTCTGGGTCTTTTTATCCTTTTTGGCTTAGAAGCTATGTTGGTTTTGGCTGTAAACATGATACTTGTTGGTAGTCTGCTTTTGGGGAGAGTAAGTTCCCATGGTATCATATACATGTGGGTTAATTGTATGCCAAAGTTAGAGTCAACTGCAGTGTTTGGAAGATGTCTCTCCTTCCATTCCAAGGAGCCAATCTTCTTATTACTAAATTGCCTTGCTAAAGGAAGCAAGGGTTTTCTAAAAAGCTGCTGCATTAAAAAAAATTAAATTTGTAAAATGCTATTGTGTCCTTCTTCAGTGTTATAATCAGCAGATGCCTGAATGTGAAAATGCCTCTGAGTGGCACCATAGCATGCTCTGCAGTTTCAGCTGAGTGCCATTCACCTTACTGCAGTCTTGAAGACCCCGTATGTGAGGAACTGTTTGCAGGGTTTAGTCCAAGGTACCCTTTGTTTGGTTGTAACGCACCTTTTTGCTGTGCATCTGTGGAAGATTGATGTGTCTTTCTTTTGGTTACCATTTACCTAAGTGGCCCAAGTAAAATAGGTGTTTCACTTCTTTTCAATAGAGTTCCTTCGGTGTGTGTTCTTCCTAGTTTTGTCCAGTGGACTTAGAAATTTGGCATGTATTTCCAGAGTTTATGTCTGTGCTTATACTCAGCACAGACACAATTTCATCAGACATCTTCTGTCCCAGAAGCATGATTGTCAGTATAGATTATGGTTTAAAGCTGCTAAGGTGTTTTGAGATTGGAATATAAAACATCCAGCCATATATATCATAGATCTAACTGCACTTGGAGGCCACTTGTTTATTTAGCTTCCTATTTAGTCAGTATTTTCCTCTCAAGGGAGCTGTATTTTTTGTTTTGAAATAGCTTTAAAATAAACTCAAGTACTGCACCTGACAAAACTGCTTTAGTCATACGCAGCTGTCAGCTGTTTCTTAAAGAAAGCCATGAGGGGAAAAAAGAATTCAAGAAAAACTTGCAATACCTATTCTGATTCTGCAGGAGCAACTTAATACCAGATTAGAGAAATGCTGCATTTGAGACTTACCTCCCTTTGGTCAGTGTTTTGATGGAAGCTGTGATGCTACTCAGTTTGCCTGATGAATTTTTACTGAAGCTGATCAGGGGGTGGAAGCAAAGGCCTTACAGCAACAGTCAACCATATCTCCTGGTAATTCTTACAGATTGTGCAATTATGTGATTACAAATGGGTTTTTAAATGCCAAAAAATGCCTTTTTAAAGAGTTAAATGTTAGGTCTGAGGAGTGTTGGAAATAGCTACTTTGAGCAAGGAGCCTTCAGGCACTGTAATGAACTTGCTGTCTGTTTTCTGTGCAATATCTTTTTCCCTCTGGGTGCTTTAAGAGTATACTGTATGTCTTACTTTGTTTTGATCAATATGTTTTAAGAGTGTGTATATTGGCTAATGATGGATTTTTTCCTGTACAGCATGGTGGAAGATGTTTTAAAATTTTGCACTTTTCTAGGATTTGCAAGTTTGTAACCTGAAAATTTTTAACATGCACACTTTTGTACATAATTAGCATTGTATATATTTAACATGAGTCTGAAGCAAATAAAAGTAATTGAATGAGTAACTTCTCCCTTTATTAGTAGCACAAAAATTAAACTAAGTGTGGGAGTACATTGAATCAACAATCTTTTATTTAACAGGTAAAAGTAGTCAGCAACAAGAGCTGACTCAGTGTCCTGTCTTAATTGTGGTAAGGCAACTTTTTTTTTTGGTGGGGACAGAATCAAGGTGCATATGTGAATGTACAGGCTCCTTCAAGCTTTGAATAACTATGATTATCCAAGTGTTGCAATAAAAAAATGTCTTTTTGCTGGGAAGATGTCTGAGACATGAATCGGGGTGAGGAAAAGAGCCATTAATGCATATTTATCTTCAATTTTAAGGCTGAAGTTCCCTACCCGCCCTAGGACTACAAGCATCTCTTTGTTTCTTCATTGTCTTCCCCATATAGTAACTTGCTGCAGAATATGGAAGGCTACGGATTCAGGCGATTACTGTCAGTCAGGAGAAAACTGAAATCTGTTCCAGGCTCATGTTCAGTTGGTTTCTTACCCCTGCAAACAAGACAAACCATGCTGGGAGCTTTAATGGGAGGTGGGACTACTCTGCTTCTATCTGTTACTAGGGATGGAACAAGGCACCCTTATGCTTAACATGCAGAGTTGACTCCCTTCTTTGCCCACATCATGTGACATACATTTTAGATTTCTTAATAATGTCCATATAATAATAGATATGGATTCCCTTGTTCTGGGGTTCAATGCATTAGGGCCAAACTGGCATTTCCCTGGCTTTCAATAAGGGAGCTAACTATTGGGGCTCTTTCTGTGAAAGGCAACTAAAATTTGGAAACATCAATGGATGCGATGCCAGAGCACGCACTGGAGTAGTCAGACATCCTTTAGACTGCTGTTACAATGCTGGCTCCTTTGGAGCATTAAACAATACTCGTATTTTCCCCAAAGAGAAATGGAACCAAGGGATTAAGTAACTTCTGATGTGGGGGACAAGCAGCATGTGCCAGCAGTCTAATAGAAGCCTCTCTTCCTTTCTATCTGAAGGAGGATATCAATTCAAGTGAATCATTTACCTCAAAAACAGACGTGCTCCTGTCACTCCTTGCAGCGTGGCTTTGTCTCCTTCCACTAACAGCATCGTACCTTCCCGCAAACCCTGTTGGAGGTGGAAACATTTAGCATGATTTTGCAGGTATTTGAAAGGGTAGAACGCATGTCACAAGCAGGCCAGTCTTAGTGCAGTTCACCATGACTACAGACTAAACCTTCTCGCTTACCTAACAAAGAGGTAAAGACAAAATTAGGTGAGCTATCTTCTTTTGGAAGTTGATTTTCTATTTCAGTTTTCACTTTTCAAGGAGAAACCATTAAGGAGAAAAAGAAACTGTTTTTTCTCTCAGTTACTTCCACTACCCCACTATTCTTAGATCCAGTTTGGGCCAAGCAACAGCCAGCTGGGTTTGTTAGAGCACAAACTTTATACTGCAGGATCAAACACAGGGACAGGAGGACATAAAGGTCCCACTTCCCCAGAGAGACATAATGAAATTACATATATACTACTGAATGTGCAAGTTCAGAAACTGTATGACAGAGATTAAAGTTAAGAGTATTGGCAAAAAGATTAAGGGGAGGTATTGTACCATCTGCATGCACACCACCCCCAACACACAATATGTGCCTGGTGCCCAAAGCTGCCTAAAATAGTCTTGAGCAACACTAACAGGAGTATGCATTTAATTTGCTCTAACCCATTTTCTGCAATGAGCAATATCCAAGGCAGAAGCTCTTAGCAAGAATACAATTAGCAGTCCAAGCCGTGGTTCTCTAAGTCTTGACAGGTGGGGAACCCACACTGTGAGCTAGCATGGATGCATTTAAAATGTTTATCATGCTACAGCCAGGAGCTTCCCGACGGAGAACTACTGCTCACCAGAACTGGAGGAGTGTTTGGTTCTTCATGGTATTGGCGGATTCTTTCCTCTCTGGTCTCCTGCAATAATGAGCACAGATTTAGCTTCCCAGACTGTAAGGTAGGACTTGGAGCTATCCAGGCAGCAGGACATCACGCAATTTCATAACATTAAACAAAGCAGGCACTTTCCCTCAAGCAGAATGGGATGGCAGGATTGACTCTTAATAGACATGTTTTACCCTTCATCACTAGCAGCAATTTACTGCAGGTTGATCAAACAGAATTCATATAATCCCAACGCTGAAAAGCGTTAAAGTTTACTTCTGCTCAATTCATCCATGTTTGGTTTTTTATTAGTACTAGCTCTGTGTGCAGAGATAGCGCTAATACTACAGGCAGGTCGTAGAAGCAAATGCCTGAGGTGCCACCTTCATGAAAGAGAGTAGTGAATAATGGATTTTCAGTGATTAAATATTTGCTAGTTTGTCTTCAAGTAGGTATTACACTGAAGAATTTCCTTCTGTGAACAGCTCTGTCATGTTTCCTGAGGTTTGCTGCTGAACTGAGCAACAGTAAAGGAACAGGAAACATAGGAACACAGCAGGGACTTAGTACAGCAGAGCATCCAGCCTCCTCTGAGAAAAGAGCAGAAGTTATTTATAGGGAGAAGACTGCCTTCTTATCTAGTAACAAGCTGATTAAAATGAATACTTACAACTTCATCTAAATTCTAGAAGCACACCCATATCCACCATCTCTTCATTGTTCCCTAAATCTTAATACTTCCTCTAACCATGGAATTTTGATTACAAGAAGGAAAGTATTTAGGTTGTTAAAAGATGCACCACACAAATTGTTCCCTGAGGAATTAGTTGACATACTATTCAAGAAGCAGCTCATCCCCACTGTATGGAAATCTGTCTTTGTGCTTGATGGCTGAAGTGTTTTTCTTTCAGCTATATTAGTGCATGTGCTTGCTCTGTACTGGATTACAGGCTGTGCTTCCTGGAAGGACACCAGTGCCTAGGTATTTTCTTACACAACTACTGTATGAATCTCAAGATCTCCCTGTTCCGATCATTTCTTCAGACCTTCACATATTTAAGCCTCTTAATCTATGTTTAAGTTAAGTCTTCCCAAGCAGCAGGTACGACAGAACTTTCCAGAATCACAGTGCTTTGCATCTTCACACTTCAGGCTTATCTTTTATTTTCTTTAATTCCCCCATTCCGTGCAAGATTATCAAGCAGCATATACTCTGCAAAGTATTTCAGACATTGCGGAGCTTCTGTTTGTGACAAACACTTTGTTCAGTAATACTGTTGCCAACTCATCTTCCCAAGCAAAGTTTTAAGAGGAAGTAAAGTGTTACTGCCTCATTGGCATCTCCAGTTTCTCTAGAGAGCAGCTGTTTGACATTCTGTAGCTTTGTAAGGCCTCAAAAATGCACACTATTTTTACTTCTCTGCACCCTGGTTACTCTATTAGTTCTGGTCTGCTTTACTTACACCCATGTGAGTTCTTTTAACATCTGGGTCCAGGTAGTGCGGATTAATGTTGAAAGGAACTAAACCTAGAGCCTGCAGGGAAGGTGGGTAAACAATTGGCATGTCATTGGTGGTGTTGATGCTGATGGTAGCAACATTGGTTCCTGCGCTGGATCCCATGTAAGGAATCCCATCCTGAAAGACAAAAGCAATGATCAGTCTGCAGTATCACAAGTAGGAACTGCATTTTATACCATCTTCCATCAGTCTCAGAGACTCATCAGTCAGATCAGACTTAGCCCTTCTAGCTCATCTCACTGCTAACTTTACAGGTGAAAAGGAGAACAACAGTTCAGGTTCTGAGGTGGGCAGTAGCTTGTCTGTGTCAGAGAACTAACTGCTGCATGCCTTGTACTCACAGCTCCGTGACCCCACAGGAGAGAACTTACCAGGCTGTCAGTGCATGCTGGACTTTGCTGTTAAGAGAGGAGACTCGCCTCTATTGCAGTTCAGAAATATCTGAACTGGCTTTTAACCAGCTTCTGAAGAGAGCAGACCATCAGAAGCTAAGTGCAGTGTTGTCACAGCATCAGCTTACCAGTTTAGCACTATTGAGGTATTGGTACTGAGTACTATGCTGTACATAGAAGAATGCCACACAATATGCAAGTATACAGGTAATGCTGAACAATTTGTAAAAATAGAGCGATCTTGAGACAACTGGTGATAATATAACCAAGTAGTTACTCAGACTTAACTGGTATTTGGACATTTTCTGGCTTTTATTCCCACAACAGACGTTGGATTTCTATACATTAAGATAAGCCTAGCTAACCTTTATTCTTGGCAGCCAGCCTTACTGTGGCTTGTATCAACCTGCATAAAGTCATTTGCAATTCCACATTGCTAGGGAACACCTTGCTTCTGTTCTGCTCCAGAGATGGTGTATCTGCTGTGCCTTATGAGATTCACCAGCTAGACTGGTGCTGCTGACCAGAAGGGCTCAATGGCACTCATGCCTCTCAGCTCCAAGGAAATACAAAAATTACATGATTTTCAGCATCAACAGGACACTGTCTAAAAGGCATGTACAGACCCAACTTTATCACCAGTTTATTAGCAGACAACCTGCAACATAAACACATCTATATCAACAAGATATGAAGCGGATATCTCAAGCTGAAAAACAAAATTTCTGGACATAGATTAAATCCTGCACTGCTCTTTGTTGGCATTTTGAGGGATTTACCTCTAGGGTTCTATGCAGCCTTGTACATCCCAAGGTCTTGCAATCCTTTATCCAGAAAACTGCTCTAGGAAGACAGACTGCTGACCTTAAGTCTTTTCAATGACTCAGTGACAGCCTTATTTGGCCATAGTTTTCAGTCACCAGGTTTTCTGAGATGGCTCAACATTTGAAGCACAATTGAGGCAAAAATGCAGAATCAACTTGGATTTGTCTGAACAAAGGCTCATGCATGAGATCCTGCCATTTAGACTTGGCCAGAATCTGTAGTTTTACCTCAAGAACTCTTTTCCTGATCTCGTGTATCAGACTGTTGTCATAAAGAGCTTTCAGGAGACGGAATGTGTTCCCACCTCCTGCAGAAAGAAAGTCCAGCTTATTTCACATGCTTTCACCATCAGTGTTAATTGAAGCCTTTACAAACTTGGCAGGCTCAATGAGTTCTATGATGTATTCAGGGTAGTATCCTGCTTTGAGAAGCAGTAAAACCAGAAGCTTCAGAAGAATGGTCATTGGGCAGGCCATGGCCTCCTGCCCTGAGTCGTCCTTGTAAGGCTGGCACTGTCTGACAGTGACATCTCTTCTAATACCCAGGACCATGGTATTAGCACTTGAACTTCCTGGGCTTGATAAAGTATGATACAGTTGTTATGATCGTGTTTTTACACTGAGGTACTGCTCAAAATAATAACTTGAAATTTACTGGAGATGAAGTTCCATTAATAAACCTACTTCCCAGCCCACCACTAAATTTAGGGTCTTAGGGCTCCCAAGTACTGTTTTTTGTAGTTTATAATTACTAGGCCTAACTGCTTAATTGCTGGTCTTCAGTGCCACCTCTGAGAAGGACTAATCCAGTGTCCTATATAAACCTTCACTGGGGAGTAAAAAGTAAACTTACCAATAAATATTGCTTCAGATTTCCTTACAGCTTCCACTGGATCATGAGATTCATGAATGCTATCCAGCCCATAACCTTAAATGAAAAGGTATTTACCTTTGCCTCGTCAGTCTGGTGGAAGAACGTGATATGTTCAATCCCTCCCTGCCCACCTCCTCCAACCCTGAGCCAAATGTCTCAACCAGAAAGTAAGGAAAAAGCTCTTAGTCCTCAGCTTGGCTGTGGTAAGTCTGACAAGATGTGCCATCATTGGTTCTAGCATTGCTTGTGCAAATACCTGATCTGAGTATTGTTTCTGTTAAAATGTCTGACTTCGATAGATTTGCCTTGCTGGGGTTAACTGAGTACAGGAAGTGTCAAGAGGGACAGAAGAACATGGACATTTGATAGCAGCAATCTTCCTGCAAGTCAAAGAGTAAAGTGTGCTGCCCAGGGAAGTGAGTACTGATTATTACTACACTAACAGGTCCAAAGTTACCCTCAACGGTGATAGGTACTAGGTGCAGGTCTTGCTGTAAGCTGCTCTGCAAAGATCCTTGCTGCAAGCAAAGTTCAGCGGCTGTTCCTCATGGAACTATCTGGTTCGTTGATGTGCTTTAAGTCATGGTCTTCACTTAACACCAGTGGTTGCACGGCTTGAGCAGAGGTTTAAGATATATGGGAAGAAATGTTCCCTCATGTGATTAAGAAGGATAAAAGGATGCCACTTAGTATTTAGGGATAAAATCTTCCTCCCTGGAGTGGGTAGAAGTGTTTGCAGCAGGATTTCTTCTGGGGCCCTCCAAAACATGTCCTTGCAGGCAGAAGTCCGCAGCCGACTCCTGCTGCTCTCAGTCCCCCTGCTGCCCGTCCCGCCGCAGCCCAGCCCAGCCCGTGTGCCCCGCGGGCTGCAGCCCGTGTGCCCGTTCGCGCCCCCGCGGCGCGGAGCGGCTGCAGCGCTGCCGTCCCG
>VYZT01039553.1:12023-42502 GCA_013400735.1 Pomatostomus ruficeps
CGGCTGCGCGGCGGGGGCGTACGGCCCGGCCCGGCCCGGCTTGGCCCTCCGTGCAGGCGGGCGGGGAGCGAGCGGCCGCGGGGCCGATGCAGCCCCGGGCCCGTCCCACGGCCCCAGGGCTCGGGCGGTGGCCCGGGCGCGCACCCCGGGGCTCGGGCGGGACGTGGCAGAGGCCTGCGGGAGAAGCTCCGGGCAGGGCGTTCCCGGGACAGCGCACCCACGGCACTCGTGCTTTACGTGCTGCGGCAGTGCATCCCGCTTTCCAAAGGCGCGGTCTGCTCGCTGTGCATTTTTGCAGGCCTCCAGAGCAAATCTGTGTGCAAGATCCTACATTGCAAGCCTGACCCTTTAAACCTTTACACAGACATCTTTCATCTAACCAGTTGAATAATCCTGGTTTAGCCAGTGGCACCAGGCACATGCCGTTTATCGGCTTAGCAGGTTTAAAGCCTGCAGATGTAGCATACTCGGTTTCTGTTTAATGTTTGTGAGTAGTGTAGTAGTATTGGTGTGGAAAATCCATCTTTCCTGCTGGAATGCTGTAGGACTTGTAGGAAATCTGAAGTTCATGTAGATTGATGCATTTCCTTTTACTCTAGGCTTCTAGGCAAGCATCAGGTATCCCTGGGCTGGCTCCAACTGATGAAAAGTAAGTGGTTTCTGTGTCCACATTGATCAAGTTCAGCATTGGCAGAGGATGCTGTTCATGACCAGATATCCTCTGTGTTTCTCAGGGATGGCAACCTGCCAGATATCATTGCCAGCGGCAGTTTACATGAATTTCTTGTGAACCTTCATGAGAAATATGGACCACTGGTCTCCTTCTGGTTTGGAAGGCGTCTTGTCATCAGCCTTGGCTCCATTGATCTCCTGAAGCAACATATTAACCCCAACCGGTTGTGTAAGTGTCTTTTACGTTGTCTTTGAGTCCATTTGTTCTGGCCTTGCTGGGCATCAAAGGAAGGGTGTCAAAGGAGGTTGAGGTTTCATTCTAAGTTGAAAGAAAATGAGACTTTGTAGCTGACATGGTGGTTCAGGCATGACTTTGATCCTACTTACTGGACTTCAGTATCCGTGACCAAGAGTTACTGCTCTCCAGCAGCCATCAAGAAACCAGTATGCTTGTGTCTTTTACCATCTCTCTACAGGCAAATGTTCATGGAAAGCATCGTGCTCATTAGTCACCTCATAAAGCAAGGTGAACATCCTGTAGCCACTTGGCATACATTTTAAAAGCGGTTTGAAATACAGTTCAAGAGGGGAAACTTGGCTAAATTAAGTCTGAAAACACCTCTGCTAGTTTGTGATAACTGCCTTGTGTGGTTCAGCATGGGCGTTTTTAAACTATTATTTGGAGAAGTTCTTTAACTTTCATTTTTCTTCTGGTGTGTAGAATTTTGTGCTGAAAACCGTTAATGATCTCCCAGTCTTAGAAGTGGTTGGTGGTGCTGGTAGCTGAGTTGACCATCTTAGTCATGGGAGGGTTTTTTAATTTATGGCCTAAGCCTGTTAGGTGGGCATTTTGCTTCCTAAGGTTATCACACTCAATAAGTTAACTCAGGTGATGTTTGGGTTTAATCTCTTGCTTTCCCAGTTTTTATCTTACAAGGTTGACTGAGGTGCTGAGTGCATACCTCTGACCTGATCCTGTAGGCTGTCTTTAGGCACAGGCAGATATCTTGGCTCACTTTATGCTGGGGTCATGAGGGGTAAGCTTCATGTACAGTTGCCTGACAGAATCAAAAAAAGAAATGGTGACAATCTGGGAAGGAGTGGGAGTTAAGGAGGATCAAGCAAGACACAGTGGATAATGATAACACTCCAGAAGGTGGAAAACCACCCTAAAAGATCTGAATGCTCTCAAGTATATTTGGGGGAAATTAAGCAGACAGTCACTTTCTCAAAGCTCACAGAAGTGCTGACAGGTCCCTGTGCAGGCAGGTTCTCATAAATATTCTGAATTTGGGAGGATCTGAGGACTGGAAAAAGAGAAATACAGTGCCTGGACTTAAATGCATGAAATTAGGTGACCCAATCAGCTACAGACTAGCCTAGTATCCTGCTATGCCAAGGGCTAAACATATTTTTTTAAGGTTGGGGGATAAATGGGAGATGCATATTGTACTTCAATAACTAGATTTTTACACAAGAAAAGTGATAGAACTGTGTTTATGTCAGGGATTCGGTTCAGAACTTGCTTGGACACTGATAAATGAAAGGGGGAGAAAGGCTGGATTGTCTTGGAAAAGTGAAATACAGTGTTGGGGAGGTGAAATACTCCATCTTATGTTAGTATCCTGCCCTGATGGCATTATGCTGGAACCCTTTGTCAGCACAGGGCAGTAGAGTGAGATGGGTATCCCTGAGGGTTGGGATAGCAGGAACAGGAACAGGAGGAGAAAAAGCGGGCCGCATGAATTGCCTGTGGGAGGACATGGAAAAAAAAGGACAGGTTGAGTCATGGATTTTCTGTAAAGAGAGGACTTTTGCACAAGATGATCATGAGTCAGATTTGGAGGCCTGTGTGTGGCTCTGACCTCTGTATTCAAGCATGATTTTGAATAAAGCAAGTGCAGATAAAGGCTGGTAGCGCTCTCAGAGAAGTGGGAAGCCTGTTGTGCAGAAGCCAGGGGAAGTGTGTTCAGTCCAGCTGAAGAAAGAGCTTATGAGGGGATCCTCGTAAAGGCAGCAGGCTTGAGAAGGAGGGTTCTTACAATCTCAGAGCTGGAAAAGCAGCAATATTAGTTGTATCAATGCTTTCCTTTTAGCACTGATGCTTGCCAAAAGTGCTCAAACTTTATTAGAGGTGAGGATTCTTGCAGGTTGTATTTCCTGAAGCACTGAGGGATAAACAATAGTAGCTGAGTAGCTGCAGCAAAGCCCTTCCTGTACCCTTTCTTGGTGAGTGGGAATAGTGGTTCAGACACAGACTGGCTCTGGGCAGCTTGAAGATTTGTTGGAGGTGTGGTCTTGCCTGTGTCTCTTCTGTGCACACAGTGCTGTGGGACAGGAGACAGCCCACCGTGGACTGCATCATATCCAACTCCTGACTCTTCAGCCCCACTTGAAATGCCATGTGACTCTTCCTCAGTCAGCTGGAGTGCCTGAGGCTGCCATCCATCTTCATGGATACCTGCCAGTTGGTTTCCAAGGCTGAGATACAGGGTTTGGCTCCAAGGTTCCTCCTGTCTCATGTGTGTGTCACAGGTATGGCCAAACTTCTTGGAGACAGAGAGGGAGGTGCAGATAGTGCATTTCTCATCAAAGCCTTGAAGCTGGACTAATTGTATTCATAGTTATTAACATTTTCAATGCCAGGAGACTTTTCCTTCTTATGCTTAAAACAGCGTTTGAAAATGGTATTTTCAAACCTCTTAAAGCTTGGTTGAGATAAATTTGCAAGGAGAATTCAACAGAAGTAAAACTTAGCAGCCAGTACTGGTGATTCCCCTGAGTGGCTCTGGGGAAGCAGTTCAGGCCTACAAAGTATGTGGACGTGAGGAGTGGGGACTAATGCAGGATTGCCAAGAGCAGTGGGTTCAGAGACCAACCTGGAAAACTCGCCTGAGTTGATGTTGCTTTTTGGGTTGGAGCAATGAACCTGAAGCACACTGAATGCTGGAGATGGAGCTTTGGGTCCTGCCCTGTCAGAGCAGGACTTCATTGCTGTTCTGTGAGCATTTTACTGTGCAGGTTCAGAAGTCCTTTCTACCTCTGATGTTCAGTTCTGCTCCATCTCAGTTAGATCTTTTCTCTCTATTGACTTGCAGTGGTGTCCAGGACAGCACTCTGAGGTTCTTGGGATGGGGAGATTTCCTTGTAAGTGAAAACAACAGTAGAAATTTTGATACGTTTCACTAGGAGGGCTGAAAATGTAACCCTGGAGATGTTTTCAAGATAAGGACAAAGGATAAAGTTTGTGCAAGTGCTGGCAGGACAGAGCTCTCTCCAGAGGCAGTTAGTGCCTTGTGGAGTCACTAGCCTCCCGCAGCTGTGCAGAAATAGCCCTTTCCCAAACAGCATGAGGTGGAGGCAACCCTCAGCAAAAGGGCAGCCTGGGTGCACAACAATGAGTGTGTATCAGTGGTGTGGGATTTCCAGTTTAGACAGGGACATTGGGAGAAAAAAAAAATGGAGCCCATGGCTAATCCAGCAGTTTTCTTTCATATGCAGCAGGAAAACTTTGCAGTTTCAGCAGGTGTTGCTTCTAAGCATCCTCCAGCCTCTCTAGATGCCTCTGCTTGCCAGATATTCTGTGTGGGCTTCACCACCTGCCATGTGTCTTCCTGGCTACCCAGTATTGTGCCTGGCTGTGCCAGTGCCAGTCAGCAGGGATCTGTGGCACGAATAACAGCAGCCATTCCATGACAGAGTACCTTGGAGGAGGAATTGTCAGCAGCAGCCAGAGTCACAGAGCAGCCTGCGCCACGTGGAGAGCCGCAGGTACCATCTGCTCTGCCAAAAGACACATGCTCCTGCTCCTTGTCATTCAAAGTGGGAAAGAGGGTGAGATGCAGAGCTTAAAAACATTGGAAGGGAAAAGATGTGAGAGAAAAACATTTAGGAAAGATTACCATATTCATGCCTCTGGCCTCGTTAGCTGCTTTTATGTCTTTAGGTTGTAAGTCCTCTGCAGGTGGGAATTTTCTCTTCTGTTATGTTTGCCTGGTAGCATAATGAGGCCCCCATCTCTGTGAGGAATCCGAGGTACATCCACAGCTGGTACTCATATGTGTCTAGCCCAGCCTTGATGTTTTCTGATGCCTCAGAGGTTTCACTCTCCATCTGGGAGAAATAACAGACTGTGATAAATAGTGACAATATCCTTCTTGAAAACTCTGATTGCTGCTTCCAAATAGTTCCTTAAAGACTCTGCCAGTTGTACAAGACATGCTAAAAGGTTTACAGAAAGGGAAAAACATATGCCGTGCTTTATTGCAGTTTTGCATGGACACTTAATATCCTTTAGCAAATTTATTAAATACAGGTCCTTGGTGGTGAAATTCAGAGTTAAAAATCTCACTGAAATGAGTCACGGGTATGGAAGTTACGTGGTTTTGTCTAGTTTGTACACTGATGCAAGTATCTGTGTGGAAGGATCGAAGACAGAAAGAAGATGATTACCAGTAGAAAGCATTCTGCAGCTTGGTGGGGTACAGTTTTCTGTAGGAGCTTCAGAGCATCTGTGCTGGAGGCAGCCCTGGCAGACAGGTGCTAGTGTGAGAAGAGCTCATGAGCAGGGAGCTCAGTGCATGCAAGAGAAATCATGCAGGAGCAGTAGGGTATGAAACAAGGTTTCCTGCGTCTGTGACACACAGGAAGGAGTGCAGCAAGCAACCTCTGGCTAAGTCTGTCATGAGCTGGTATGTCCTGAGTGCATAACCACCTTCAGGTGAGGAGGGCATACCAGATGTGAAGGGGAATGTGCTAAAGAGACTGCAGGTCAGGCTGGAGAAGGAGAAGGACCATGCCACACTCACTCTTGTCACCAAGTCAGTGGCATAACCAGCTGAGAACTGGTAAACGGGGAACAAGCTCTGGAGGCATTGTTACTAAAGTGTTGCTTGGTAGAGCCAGCAGGCAAACTCTGCAGGGGGACCTGATCACAGGCTGGCAATCAGCCCCAGAAAAAAGACTTTATGGGGTACCAGCCCATAATAAGCAAGGGAAACTTGACACCCCAAAGAGACTGCTCTAGGGGACGGAGCCACACCTTGCTCACTGCCCAGAAGTAGCAGTACCTGATTAAAGAGGCTGCTGTTTTCATCAGCCATGTGTAGTGTGACTTTTGAATGGTGTTTCCTCTTTTTGCTTTCAGTGGATCCCTTTGAGACAATGCTGAAATCCCTCTTGAGGTACCAGTCCAGCCTGAATGGGGATACAGGAGAGAGGCACACGAGGAGAAAACTGTATGAGAACGGTGTGACCAAGTCCTTACAAAGTAACTTTGCTCTCATCCAGAAGGTGTGTAACTGCCTTTGTACAGCAGAGAAGCCCTGTGTGGCTCACAGGGGAAGGTTTAGCGAGAATGATCACTAGGATAAAGGACCTGCATTCAAATTAGTGCTGGAGCTATAAGTGTCTAAAATAGCAAGCAGCCTCAGCCTTTCATGGTGTGAATATTTGGTTTCTCTTAGCTCCACTGGGGGAAGGGCTGAGCTTGCTTACCTTTTATGCCAAGATACCAGATGCAGTTAAGGATACTGGAGCACCTGGATTCTAGATATATTTCCCAGGAGGATGGCACAAGGAACCAGCTTTTGGGGCCACAAACAGGTGAAGAACTGTTCTGTTGATTTGGTCCAGCAGCCAGAATATGATCTGTTTTCCTATTCTGGAGCTGTTAGTATTAAAGTTTAAGGTTTCTTTTGTGACAGAGGGAACAAGAGAGGAGGATAGGGTTGCCTTGTTGGGGAGGAGCCTTGAAAGGAGCAGAAGAGTGGAGACTAAAATGTTACTGTTTAACAATGGAAAGAAACCCTAGAAAGAGTTTAGCTTTATTCCATAGCCATGAAAGTGTGATCTGCCTTAGGAACTGGGTGGGAATGTGTCCAGGGTGTGTTTGGTAAATAGACTGCTGGTATTATTGCTAACTAATGGTTCATTCCCTCTCAAGCTGTCAGAAGAGCTGCTGGCCAAATGGCTCTCTCTCCCCGAGGCACAACATGTGCCACTCTGCCAGCACATGCTGGGCTTCGCCATGAAGTGTGTCACGCAGACAGCCATGGGCAGCAGCTTTGAAGATGACCGGGAAGTCATCCGATTTCGCAGGCACCATGATGCTGTAAGTGTCATGGAGAGCAGGAAATCTCCTATTCAATTTTTCCAAACTATAACCAGAGAGTGTCTTTTATCTGTGTACAGTTTAGTACAAGCTACTGCGGAGACTTAAACGTACGAGCTTGAGGGCTCTGCCTCACTTGTCCCAAGCTGAAACTATTAGAAAGATCCTACTGCTGATCCTGCTGTCACTAGTCTGAGGTGTTTCTAAAGGATCCATGGGGATCAGGAACTCAGATCCAATTGCAGTTGGGAGGTCTTTGGCACCTAAGTCAGTTAAACTCTGTTGGGTCTGCCAGTGGAACTTCCCCTTTTCGAAGATCTTCTGATGGCTCCATGACATTGTGGAGAAAGGAAAATCTGAGGAGATCTCAAGCTATGTCCACACGTGGGAATGTTAAATATGCTGGTGATAGGGTGGGAAAGAAACAGTTCCATCTCCCGTTTAAGATTCTGGGACCTTTTTCCCTACAATTGTAATTACAGTTGTTTCATTTCAGCTTAATTCCAGCTATCATAGACATAGTTTCTGAAATGGGGTGTGATGTCCTAAAGAGAAGACCAGTTCCATATTGACAGGAAGCCTTAATTTTATTTAGTGTTTTCATTTTCCTGAGTAGGAAAGAATAGAATAGTCCCAGCAGACTCAGCCTGTGGTGAGTGATGGTGCTGTTGTCTCTATCCTTCTTCCAGATCTGGTCAGAGATTGGAAAAGGTTTCTTGGATGGGTCTCTTGACAAAAACATGACTAGGAAGAAGCACTATGAAAATGGTAGGTTTCTCCCAAAATTACAGTTTTCCTCTCACTCTGATTAATCCTTAGGAGTTAGCTAGCATGTGAAAGCACTTCATTTGCCCAGTTGTCTAGGCTTTTCTTCAGAGCAGCTCATCACGCCATAAGCTACCAGATGTGTTGTACTTACTCTCACACAAGATCATTGTTTTGGAGTTGAGTGGCAAGCTGCCATTACGTGAGGAGTTGTAGGACTAGAACTCTAGTTCCAGGTCTAGGTCTAGGGTCTGTCCAATCTGGAGAGTGATAGAGGGGAAGAATCTGGGTGTGCTTCCTCCCTTCCTGTTCTGTTCCCTAGTGTCCACTTTTGACCTTTCTTGGAGGCAAGCAGCTGTGCTAGGTGGAGACAGATGGAGCCACTTGATTTGGCCTGTATGGGCATTCAAAGGATGCACCCTTTGGGGACTGTACTGCCAGACAGCCACTCACAGGCTAGAAGACTCAAGTACAGAGATGCTGCTTTGTTGGATACACCTTCCACATGATAGCCTCTGATGTGCTCTTACAAGGTAACATGACTTTCAGGTCTGTTACAGCAGTACTTTTGTTTCTTATTTATTTTATAGTAAGTTATTTTAATTTTAGGTTGTCCTATCTTTTTTGTTCTTAATAATTAAAACATTTCATTATTGATTTATAAGATGCTAAACAAAAGTAGATTGTATCTGGAACTAAAGATTTGCTTGTAAATCCTCCAAACCCAGTGTTTCCTTCTTTATACTTCTGGTTCTGTGGGTTTCAGAACCTGAGGACAAACTTCTGCCCCGTTGAAATGGGTTCCTCCCATGATCACTCTGTTCTTGAGTTATACTCTGATGATGCATGAAGACACAGTTTCACAAACTCCAGACAGTGAGGCTTGGTGTTTGAGTGTTGCTGGTCTTCCTATGCAGAGAGGAGGAAGGAAGGTAATCCTAAGACAAAGGAACTGAACTGGGTCTTGGTAAATGGAGTTTCAGACCCAAATTCTGCTCTGTGTTTCTTGGATAGTCCTCAGTAGGTCATTTAAATCAGACAGGCAATGGCATCGAGGTCCCTAACTCCCCCTGGTTCCCACAACAGTCAGCAGGAGTTAGGCACTCACATACCTTCAGATGTGCAGACTCCATGCCAAAACCCTCCCGCATTTGCACCCCATTCCTCTCTCTGTCTCTGCAGACTCTGCTTTTAGAACAGAGCCATCCTCTTGCACCATGCCTGTAGAACCCCTCCAAAGGGGCTCCATCAGTGGTGGTGCAGTGGTGCTGCAATTGCAGTGCTGCAGGTCATGTAACCAGCATTATGTGGCTCTCACATGTTTTTGTGGGGGCTGATGAAATACATTCTTTGATGGTTCAACAGTGTTATTTGACTTCCCCCGATGTGATTGCAGCTCACAGGGTATACATCTTGGTTGTACCTGTAAGGATGGCTTTTTATAGGCAACCTGTGTTATTTGGTTCCTGCATTTTCAGCTAAATTTGGGATACTGCCTTCCAAATTGACAGTAACATGTAACAGAGGCTGCTTCTGTAAGTGAGCCCAGCAGGGACAGCTGGTCTGAAAATCTGCTTGGGGAGATGGATTTGCTTTTCTGCAGCACCAGGATGACCAGGCTTTAAAATAAACATTTTTTTTTTCTTCCAAAGCTCTGGTGGAGATGGAATCCATCTTATGGAGGGTTATGAAGGAGCACCAAGGCAGATCATTCAACAGGCATGTCTTTATAGACACCTTGCTGCAGGGGAGCCTGAGTGACCAGCAGGTCTGTGCAGCTGTTACCTCATTACACAGTAATGGAGTTTTGCCATATGGGCAATTCATTACATTGTAGCCTTTGATTAATGTAAGTTTTTGCATATTGGCTTAGATTCTTTACCAAAGCAGGGCTTCTAGTTCTGTTTTTCCACTCCTACAATGTTTGATTGCATTAGACTTTGGTAGATTTCCTTGCTACTGCTTCATAGCTATTTTTATAAATCAGAAGTTTGTTAATATTAAGCATGTCTCGTGCAATTCCAGTGGAAGTTCTACAGAGAGTTCAGTCCGTGTCTTCTAGATGTATTTCCTGCTCTCTGCACTAAAGGGATTTAATGTGCTTGAGTGGAGAGTGTGCCACTTCTTTTTTCTCTTTACAGTCTTACAAACTTCATTCTCTGAAGTAGATTTTCTTTCCTAGATTCTGGAAGATACAATGATTTTCTCCTTGGCAGGATGTGTAATCACCGCTAACTGTAAGTATGGGAACTGTAGGTGACTTCCCATCCTTACACTCAGCTGCCAAAAACTGTGTGATGACATGAGGTTTACTCTAGGCTAATAAAAAATTGTGTTCATCTTTCCCTTTCTCCTGAGCTACAGACATGTAGAAGAACCTAATTTTTACATCAGACTGTTGACACAGCCTCACAGTTAGAGCTCAACCTAAGCTGTTTGACAACCTTTCCAGTCTTTTGGTGAACCTTAGAATTTCTTCCCATTTCTTTTTGCTTGCATTCTTAACTCCAGCCAACTGATGCTAAATTTGTTGAGAAAACACCAAAATACATAAGCCACAAAGATCATGTTGTAAAGTAGGTTCTGGCACATAGGAAGAAAATTAGAGTGCTAGAATCTGTCTGGGTGCTTTGAATTCCTGGAGGATAGGTGTGTTCTGTGTATGGAGGACTTTCAAAGAAGCTACTCTGGGATTTGTGCAAAGATTATGAAAAAAACCCAAAACCAATAAAAGTACAAACTGAAGCTGTGTAAAATACTTTATGATAAAGGGATGATTATTTGGCCCTGTATCTCAGCCAATGGGGCTGGGACCCCAAAGAAGATCTCCAAGACGCACCTAGGTGTTAAAGAATGTGGGAAGTAAATTAGACAACTATGGTAATACTCTCTCCAGAGAATATCCTCTCTAAGTACTCCAAGAAGACTGTAATTTTAAGGGGCTTGAATCTTCATGGATTCACGGGATCACAGAATATTCTGAGTTGGAAGGGACCCACAAGGATCATCAAGTTCAAGATTCCAGATAGTTCTCATGAATAGACGTTTTTGAGAGCTGGAAAAATTTCCTTTTAGCTTTAGGAAAACTGCATCCTACACACTTATTTCTTATGCAAGGTTTTTTTCTCACTCTGCTATTGAAGATATCTCAAGTATCTCAAAAAATAGATGTAGGGGGACAAGTGCTGGGCAACCTCTGCAGAGAGCTCCCTTCAGGAGCCCGAGGCACTGGCTGGCTGGAGCACTTGCCTGAGATGTACTAGGGAAGCCCCCCAAACAAGGGAACTTTCTAAAGCTCTGAGTAAACTACCCTTTCATTTGTATGGTTGGTCTAATAACCCTGATACCCCAGGGTTTGTTGGGCTGTGTGATTCCTTCTCCAGAGCTGTGAGGCTGAATGGCTTAGTGACCTGCAAAGCTCCCTAAGCTCCTCATAGCATCAGAAAGAGAATTTTAGCTTGCAGGGTCTCTTGTTACACAGGAGTTCAGCGTCGGTTCCTGCCACTGAACAGAGAATCAGCATAGCCTGCTGTGAACAGAGGTCACCTGTTTTTTTAGGTCAGAAAGTAATGTTGAGAATACAGGAAATAAGAAAACTGAATGCCATTTGTAAAGGATTGAATTTTCTGGGTCCAGTCTTGTCTTGATTCCTTCCCCAGTGTGTACCTGGGCAGTCTATTTCCTCACAACCTCAGAAGATGTTCAGCAGAATCTCTACAAGGAGATGGACCGTGTTCTGGGAAAGGGACCAATTACATATGAGAAAACTGAGCGGCTCAGGTGGGTCCTGTAGAAGGAAGGCAGAGGAGGGCTATGTCATGTGGTGGGAACAGGGGTTTCACATGGAGTCTGATGCCTATCCTACACTAGGCCAGGAGAAGGCATCCAAAAGCTACTTACTCCCTTTTTGGAGACGTGATCAAACCACAGGATGACTTGCAACACAGAATCTGCTGGGACTCCATATAGAGGGACCGAGGTGCTCACTTCAGGGTGTGTGTAGGAAACCCTTTTGGTTTATCAGCAGAGGAAGAGCACAGAATCAATGCCCTGGCTGCCAGGCCGAAATTTTTGCTCACAGTCTTGTTTGGGTTCTGTCCTAGTTTTCCAGAAGTAGAAGAAATCAGTCATTTTCATGGTTAGATATAGACATATTTAGAGAGAAAGCATGGACCAGTCTCCTTTTCAAAGAGCCACAAGTGATGATGACTGGTCAAAGTGTGCCTTTATGTTTCGTGCATATGTTTGTTATGTTGGTGCAACTGGATGCAGTTTGTATTTGCACTAGTATTATGGGTTCAGGAAGGGAATATCGAGTGTGTGGTTTCTTGCTGCTTCTTGTATGGGTGAGAGGTACAGGAAAAAGGCTGGTGTGTTATGTGTTTTAACAGATTTAGTTTGGTTTAAAATCTGAAAAAAGAGGGATTCCAGTAACTTTCTGTAAAAGCTGTTAATGAGATTTAGTATTTCTTGCAAAGATGTTGGGACTCCTTGCCAGAAAAAGAAATGAAGTGCCTCTAAGTACAGCAGTTGACTCAGCTCTGCTTGCTTCCACAAGGATGTGGACCAACTTCTCTCTGAGAGTTAAACTAACCAAGTGTTACTGGTTGCAGGTACTGCCGGCAGGTCCTGTGTGAGACAGTGCGGACAGCAAAGCTTACTCCCATTGCTGCCCAGCTGCAGGAGCTGGAGGGCAGAGTTGACCAACACGCTGTCCCCAAAGAGGTAGGGCAGTGGTGGAGCACTAGGCCACTCTCCTTTCCTGTAGGGGAATTTGCGGTTTCCTCCTCTTCCAGATGAGGGGTGAGGCAGGAAGACCATTTCTTCTGACACTGTTGAACCTGCTCTGTCATCTGAAAGTACAGTTTAGCTCAAAGTTTGCCTGCAGTTCCTCTGCGGGAAAGGCTCTGCAAGTTCATGTTCTCTTGCTGAGCAGATTTGCTCTGCTTTTGGGTCCACCAGGGATGAGTAAGCTTTTGAAGGGGCCTGTGGGCTCAGTTATGCATAAAAGAGCATTGTTTCAGGCCTCATCATATCACTCATCATACCACCTTCCATTCCAGAGAATGAAGTAGCCCATACATACGTCTCAGCGAACGTAGAGAAATGGGGTCACACCCTCATTAACCACCAACAGTTGCAGCGTGATTCTTAGAAGTTAAAATCCTAATACTTGGGCATGGTTTATGAAAATCTGTAGATGAATACAGTATAATTGTCTTTTTAATCCACCTAAATATTAGTAGTCTGCAGAATAATCATCATCCAGCAGAGCTCTCGAGTGGTGTCTTTAACTGTGCATTTCCTTTTGCATTGATGTGTTGTAATTCTCTTTGCAGACACTTGTGCTTTATGCTCTTGGCGTGATGCTTCAGGATAGTTCATCTTGGCCATCACCGTACAAGTATGTAGAATCAACTTGTATTGCAGCTAATTCCTTTGCTATGTTACAGCACAGCCTTTTGTGCTGCAGGGCCTGCCTTAAGCAGATTCTGGAGATGAAAGGGAGTCTGTCAGAAAATTAGTTCATGAAGGTCTGGGTTTATTTGTCTGCGTGGGCATGGTTTTGGAGCACTTAAAGCCAGGTTCCTCCCATGCTCCAGTCTCTGTGTGTGTGTGTGTATGTGTTAGGGTTTAGTAAAAACTTTTTTGTGCACATACACAGAACTTCTCTGGCTAATGCTGGTACCTTCTGTCAAAGGTTTTCTGTGAAACAGTGACGTGAATGGCTTTGGAATCACTGCTTGTCATCATGAAACAGTGATGCAAGGGAGGAAATGTCAGTCTGAAGTTTCGGGTTTTTAGGGTGAAGGGAACTGCTACCTCAATATTTCTGTCTGTGAAAACTGAAGTGGATCTAGGCCAGTGTTTTGGAGGTTAAAGAAAAAAATCACTGTAGCTCCCTGTGGCCTCCAGGTGGCAAATATTAATGTGTATCTGATTTACTTCACTTGGGCTGGCAAAAAATGTGGGTCAGTTATTATAGACAGAGAGAACAGACAAGTGAGGTTTAGGAAAAAGAATAGAGCCTTGAGAACAGCACTTGTTGTCTCCTGCAATTATACTTTCTAGAAGGGGGTCAGGCACTGATGCCTCAGTCTGCGAGCACCATGGCAGGGATTGCCTCCGGAGATAGGCCATGACTGTTTAGCTTTGCTGAGGCCTCATGGGAGCGACAGGGAGGACTGCTATGAACTCTCGGTGTTTGTTTCAGGAAGGCTGGGGTTGAGGTTCAGCTTGAGGTGGATGAATATTTTCGTGACAGAGATAGGAGACCAGCTCTGTGTGATCCTTTCACCTACCTACTATAAAAAACACAGTGCATGGTTGTTTGCCCTCCCTACTTTTTTGCTAGGCAGCTGCATTTTCTCTCCTATTACAAAATCTGTAATTTGCACTTCAGTTTAGGGGAAATGTATATTTGATGCTGCTTTTTCTAGGGATCAGCACCCACATGCCCTTTCACCTTGTTAGAAGCAGAGCTTGGATGTTTAAGCAGGGAAACAAAGACTTGAAGTATTTAGCAGAAAGGTTTAAAAAAACTGATGTCAGTCCATCAAATTTTCTGTTTGGGGGTGGGGTTTTTTAATATTTAAATGGAATGATATTTTATTAGTGTTCCTTGTTTTAACTTACGCCAGCCCTGGATAATAGTTTTCTCATAGCCTCTACCATTCTAAAGCTGGAAACCACTTTTTTCACTTGAATGAGTCACTGGCTGCCCTCCCTCAGCACATACACATACACACACCAGCTGCTTGAAGAGAAGGGTGAGGGGCAAGGAGAAAAGGGAAGTATTTTTGGTAGTGAAAAAGGAAGGCACTCAGAGGGGGAGAGAGGGAGAGAGAGACTAATGAGATTGCATGTACCCTGGAGAGGAGTAGAGGGCAGGTAACTGCATCAGCTCAGCTGTGTACTGCATATTAGTTCCAGCCCTGTCTCACAATACCTCAGTTTGTCAGCATTTTGACCAAGATGGGACACAGCTGACCAGCTGGGAACATTGATGGAATAGATGCACAGTTGCCTTCATACTTTTGTGTGGAATGACCCAGAGAGAAGAAATTAGTGAGATTCTGTATTTCATTTCCAGTTTTTTACTTGTGTTTGTGTGCTTATTTCTGGGGAAAGGAGGCTGTGCCTGCTCAGAAAACCTTAATGTGTTTTGTCTTTTATAGGTTTGACCCAGAGAGATTCAATGAGGAATTAGCCGTGAAAAACCTTTCCTTGTTGGGTTTTTCAGGAAACCAGGAGTGCCCAGAGTTGAGGTGAGCATAGGGAAGGAGGTCTTAGTGAGTCTCTGTGGCAGACAGGAGAGAAGGTGCTTCCAGCATCTTGGTGTTACTGCTGGGGATTGTCCTTCGGCAAATCTACAACGTAGCAAGGTTTTCATTTTTTTCCTCTTGATTCTTCCCTCAGGTTTGCCTATATGGTGGCCACAGTTCTTCTGAGTGTCCTGGTAAGGAAACTGTATCTCCACCCAGTGAAAGGACAAGTCATGGAGACAAAATATGAACTGGTAACCTCACCAAAGGAGGAAGCCTGGATAACGGTGTCTAAGAGAAGCTAAGAGCAAGCAAAACAAGGGGTTAAAAGTTGAAGTTCTGAGCAAGAGTCTTAACGAGAATCATACTGGCACCATGTTTACTCAGCTGAGGAACTTTATATCCAGATTTTTTTACCTTCCACATTCTTAACCTCATGCCTGTCTTGGGTACTTTTTCTAATTCAACTAGTAGTCATATTAAAGTCGATTTAATCTGTATGTCTTTTTTTATATTTGCTTTTGGATTTCTGGCCAAACCTTTGCAAAAGAAGCAACAAAACTATGCAGTGGTGTATATATGAACTACTGGGTGTCAGCTAGTCAAAGACCAGAGCTCTGATTAATCCAGCCTCATTCCAATAGCAGCCAGAGCTGGGTAAAAGTGCCCCTCTTATCTAGTGGAATGCTTCTTCCTGGATCCTAGCTAAATAGGACCTTGGAGACACAAGGACAAAGCTTTTCTCTATATATAGGTCTTTTTATTCAAAGTGTCTTTCCTTCCCTTGAGCTATATCTGTCAAGAAGGGCAGATATATCCTGTGAGAAGTACGTGTGAGTGTGAGAAAGAGAAAAATAAAGTGGGGTGGGAATTGCACCACTAGTTCTCTTGCTGTGTACTTTTGCCATGCTGTGGGGTTGCAGGAAAAAGATTGACTGAGAAATGCTAGTAAACCAAGAGGAATAAAATTGCTTTGGCCCCTGAAAAGACAGAAGCATTATAATAATATAATGAAATGCAATAAAACCACCGAACAAAGCCCCAAGAAAGGGAGTCTCTATCCTGACAATTCTGAGGGCAGTGTCTAATCTAATCAACATCAGAAATTGACAGATGCTTGCAATTTATTCAGCACTGGGTTAGCGTGAGACTGTCATGCAAATACTGGAAAGGAAGGGTGCTGATTTTATAGGGCTCTAGATTCTTGTTGTACTTAATAACTTAAAAGCCTTTCAAAGAATCCTTTTACTCCTTCAAAATGTGTGCCAGCCAAAGAAGCATCAAATGCTGCATATTCACATGCTTTTTCCTGCTTCTTCTTTTCTTTTTTGCCAGTCATAGGGCAGCTCCTTTCAGAGCCCCACTGAACAGTTTGCAGGGCAGGAACCTCGCACCCCATCATTGCACTGGAGTGGTTGCCATCTGACTTACTGTTCACATGGCACTTCTCCCTTTTTTCTCTTACACAGGCTCACCCTTTATCTGATCTTTGTAAGTCTTTTCTCCATACACCTGATTTCTCTGTTAGCTCCAGTTCCTAGCCCCCTTCCCATCTGGGAGCTGTATGGTGGTAGGTGAGGCATTCCTCAGCCTGCAGCTGTGTCTGCTAAAGCTGTGCCCAGCTGCCAGTGCACCTGAGAGCAGGCCAGGAGCGTGTGCCTCCCATTAGAGCTACCTTTTACTGCTTGTGCAGACAGAGCACACACTGGTAACTGCAGTTCTCATTCCTACAGACATTGATATTTTCACTGGTACCTTCCAGGTCAGGAAATCTGCTGCTCTTTTAAAAATTATCTTGCTCATGTCTGAGGTGTGCCAGCCTGAATGCAATCCTGTCAGCTCTTACAGGGTTAACAGCTGATGCCAGCCTCGGTGGGCACCGAATGAGACAAACAAAATTCTGCTCTTGGGTTTAATGTGTCAGCTCTGCTTTTGGTGGAGCTGTAGAGATTCAGATGTCCCCCAGTGTAGCTTCTGTTGGGGTAGAGTAATACTGAGATGTTGGGCAGAAAAAAGAGGGTTATGCAGTTCAGCTTCCTGTCTGTCTTGCATTGATTTTTATAATGAACTGCAAGAAAGCTCTTGCTAATCTGACTTCCACTTAACTAAAGGTTGGTCATGTCCCCAGATGGCAATTCATGTTAGGCTTTGCTTCACTGCTTATGCAAAAAGTCTTATTTTTCTTAAAGGTTGCAGATGTTTCCTAAACCTTCTGGAGAAAACAGCGTGGTAAAGAATTTTACTTTAAAGCATCTATGGTGTGCAGAGGAGGCAAAATGAAGGCTAAGTTATTGTCTTCTTGGGAAAATATGGTATGATAGCATTGTCCCTGCTAGGAAGTGAATAAGGAATATAATTGAGTGATGAAGATCTGCTTGCTTGTAGCTGTGTCATAGAAGTGAAGCTTTCAAACACTAGAAAAGCTTCCCAAGTGTAATTATCTAGATTTCTGTTACAGCATGTCTCTGCCTTGCTGGAGCTGATCAAACCAACTGCCTTGCAACAGCCCCTTCCTTATTACAGGAATCAAAAATGGGAGTGATTCCATATAATATGTTATGACTTTTCCATTAGCCTGCTCCCATAGGCTGTACTTGGTCCAGGCCAGCGACCAAGCGTGCTACAGGAGTCCATGACTGATACAGGAGAAGAATGTGACTCAGTGTGCTGGGGAAAGCCAATGGTCAGCTTGTGTTTGCTCAAAACTGCTGTCAAAAAAACACCCTGACTCATCAGTTAAGGTTGAGCATGGAGGAAAAGGAGAAGGGTAAGGTGCTCTCAGGCATGTGTAATGCGCTGCTGGGAGTGACACTGTGGTCACAGCCATCCTGTTTGCTGAAGTCTGTAGGTTTCCATTCCTTGCTCTATGTGTGTCAGTCACTTCAGACAGCCCAACTATGGTGATATAGTGCAACACCTGTCAGCCCAGCTGTGGATACTTGTGCAGCAAACCCTGTTTTTTGTATGGGAATGTTAATGGATTGGAGCTTTCTTACGAAGTTTTAATCTATTTTGGTTTGAAGATTGAAATACTGGTTTTCTACTGTTTCTGCCCTCACCCTTTGTCTGACATGCACTGTCACTGGTTCTTGTTTGGCCTGGTTTCCTAAGGAAGACTTGTGTTCATAGAGTGTGCACTCTTCCCACTTACTTTTGGCTATTTTCCCCTTTCTCTTCCCACAAGAACTAACCTCTGAGCCCTTGGGCCAAATCACCTGCATTTGGCAGGGAGTTGAATTCTCCACACTGTTGTGTTCCTGCAGATTTTGTGAGGAAAAAAGAAGAAGATGACTGGGATAGGGAGTCTATGCTAGCCATGTCACAAGATTGTAGTCAAAGGTGCAGCACCGTTGATGCCAGCCCAGGGAAAAGCCTGAGTCAGCTCCTGCACTGATGCAGATAACCAATCTCAGGAATCCAGTCAGTAGAGGACAGGGATTTGTCAGTGCTGCCCAGACCCACTCACTAAGGACACATCTAAAGTCCAGACATCCCTTCTGCCTGTAACAGGGGGATATGGGCAAGCATTGCAACCTGTGGAAGAAAATGTCTCAGTCTAGGAAGAAAGCCAAGAGCGAGAGGTTACTTCTATAATATAGGGAATTGTTGCTTTTTATGCTTCACATTCCTGCTCTACACCAGCAAGCTGCTTCACAAATTTGATGGGATGGTTTTGAAAAGCACACAGAAAAGCTGTCATTTCATTCCTTAGGCTCTTACTGTAGGACAAGTTTCTACAGAGAGCTGCAAACTCAGGAAAGGTAGGAGGCCAAGTGTATCTCTGTGCCTGTGCAACCTGCTGTCCTCAGCAGCAGGCAGCCAGCACAGGTGGTGGGAACAGCCAGGCCATTGCTAATGCTTTGTCGTGGCTCTTCATGGCTGGCAAAGCCTTTTGCCCCTTGTCCTGGTGCCCCTGCCTAGTGAGGCAGTTGTTAACAACTTTGAGCAGAGCAGACAGTTTACTGATCTAGCCTCCCATTACCTCCAAAATATCCATGAATGCTGTTATCTCTACATTTTAATTAACATGGGCTACATAGAGAAGTGCCATTGCAAATTAGTAATATCCTCCTGTTCCCAGCAGTTTAAGGACTTGCTGGTAGTGGCTGTGGCATGCACCACAGAGTTTAGGGTGCATGTTTTATTTTCAACTGTCACAAGGAAAGGATGGTCCTGGCAGTTTCTGCCCTACTTACTGCAAAAGTAGATGTTGGTTATTGGGCAGGGTGGATGTTTGCTGATTTAAAGTCCCTTGGGCAGCTGTTGTGGCAGCTTCCCCAGTAGCTGTGCAGTTACATGAACCTGTGGCTACTGGCAGTCCAAATTGGGAAAACTCCCTCACCTGCATAGTTTGCTTGTGAAAATTTTGGCACTGCTTAACTCACAGGTCAGGACATTGCCTTCTCACTCTCTCTGACATGTTCCCCACTGACAGCAGGGGTTGTCTGCACAGCCTCACCCCTCAGCAGGGCCAGGTATGACCTGCCCAAGGTGTCTGTTAATGCTGCAGAAGGGGCTCCCTGACACTGACCACTGGATATAGATACCTCCTGATCAGCACAGGGAAGCCTGTACTTTATTGACTTCCTTTTTGCACTCAGATCTTCTTGTGGCTTTGGGGCAAAAGGAATGGGGTAGAGCAGTGCCTTCAGTACTGCTTCAGGGTTATACTGCCAGGAAGAGAAACTGTTTTAATGACCATGGCAGCTCTTGTTGCTTCTTTCCACTTGTCCAAAGCAAGAACTGCTAGAAAATATTCCAGGCATCTTTCTCTGGAGCCTGAGAATATGAACCCATCTTGACAACTCTTTGTAGTTCAGGTCAGGAGTGGTTTTTAGCATTGTCTTTTCAACTAAACAAATGGCCTGTTTGACGTCTCTTAGAATTCAATGCTAGGGTTTTGGTGGTAGCAGACGAAGAAGAGGAACTACCACATGCAGCAAAAAAAAGACGAAGAAAATGTTCTTCACATATGGAGGGTGGGGAAAGAGACACGGTAAAGGTTTCCATGGCAACATTCCTTGAAGATAAGTATTTTTAAATCTGTGAATTTTAGCATCAAAAACACAGTTGTGTTTCCCACAAAAAGATTTGGGGGAGGGCTGGAGTGGAAAGAATTTTTCCCCCTACTTTTCAGGTCATTCCAGTTTCTTTTACAAAGGAGCCTGCTCCCAAGATAAATGAAGTATGTGCGATTTCTATGATCTTAATGCTCCTGTAAAGAAAGCCTTGCTTCCAGGAGGCAGGAAGCATCAGTCATAGTTCTATATCTGCTCCAACATCTTTGGCACAAGAAGTTGATCATCTCTTTAATGGGAAAAGTAGTTGAAATAAAGCAATGCTAGACCAGTGTAAAGTCACAAGGACAAATCTTGCAGAATTTTACATTAAAACTAGTGTAACTTGGCATGAAATCTTATTTTTAATTGATGTACGGTTAAGTGATAGTAGTAGTGGTGAGGTAGCTGAGGCCTCTTGCCTTGGCCAAAGAGGAGAGGATGCAGAACTGAAAGGGTAGAGAAGCCAGCTAGAAGATGTCCCTGTTAAGTGTCTTGGTTACTTTGATGACAGTGAAACATCCCTGTTGGTGGACAAGTGATCCTCCAGTGACACTATTATGCAGGAAATGTTTGCTCTTGACATGGGGTATCAGTGCTGGGGCCGTCTCTGAACCTCTCTGAAACTTCTCTGCTCCAGTCTCTGCAGCGCAGAGCAACTTACGGACACTGGCACACTCTGCTCCCACCTCCCTGCTGACATCCAGGCAGGTCGGCTCTGTCACGAGCATGGCACATCCAATGCTGTGCCTGCTTGCCTGCCAACTTTGAAGTCTCACCAGAAAAAGGCTTTTCTTTTTCTAACAGTTGCTTCCAATTCAGTGGTGACTCAGACACTGCAGCAAGGATAAAGTGATCATCTTCCCCTTCAGAGCTTTACAGCAGAAGGCCCTGGGTATCCTCTCTAAAAGAGAGCTTGGTGAGCCCAGCCATCAGCTGGATTCAGTTCTTTAATTTAACTGATGGAACAAGATACTCCAGCAGTGCTGTGTACCTGCTAGCTCAGGGACTGTGTTTCAGCAATAGACTAAATGATTCCTACAAATACTTTGTATTCAGAAACCCTGGGGAGGGGAGGCTGGGAGGGAATGAATAGTCATACAGAAAACAGAAGGGACAGTTCACCTATTAAGGCTCTTTTCCTGATCAAACTTCCCTAGGCGATGAATCCAGAAAAGGAACAAAAATCTATTGGAATAATAAGAGAAAAAAAGCAAATAATATTTGGCATTTTGTTGGGGGGGAGAGGATGCAAATAAGGGTGTCTAAAAAAGCAAAATTCATATTGTCGTAAGTGTGGAAATTGGCACTTTGGCAGCATTGTTTCATATTGGCCAAGACCTGATATGGAATAAGCAAGGCTCACATCTAGCTAAGATGACTTGTCAGCTTCCCTGCATCTTCATTGATAAAACCCCCAGCAGCACAGAAAAAAGGTGGCCTTCTGCCACTGTTGGATACTCTGTCAGATTCACTGTTGTCAGATACCTTGTTCCTAATTCCGTGACTAATATGATGCCCTGATGTCAGCACTAACATGGACACACATACTCTGGCTTTTATAGTTTCTTGGGCTGGAAGGCAGCTGACTTACTCATGTAGGGCTTCTTGGGTGTGAGCTACTGATTGTAGGTGCCACGTTTATTCCGTCGCCTCCTTTAAGACCGCTGGGATGTTTTGTGCCGCACTCGGATGCTTTGCTCTGTGCGCTTGCCTTGCAGCTGAGCTGCTGGAGAGGCAAGAACCCTGCCATACCTAAATCACACGAGTGCAGCAGTGGCAGTCCCTGCTCCACGGAGTGCCAGGAGCTGCCTCTTGCTGCTTGCCTGGGTGTGTGCCAGCCAGCCGGGGCAGGGCAGGGCCCAGGGGGCAGCAGGAGCCGGGTCACTGCTGTGCAGGGAGTGACAAACGCTGCCGTGTGGCACCATGGACGAGTGCTCTAACATGGCTCTCAGCTTCCACAAATGTCATTTCCAGGCCAAATAGCCTTGCCTGCTGGCACCTTGGCTACCACCTACAACAGTCCTGCTTGGGGATAAAGGTGTGGCAGATTTGATTTTGAACATGCCCTGGCTTTGTGAGGTGGCTGTCCTGCTTTTGCAAGTTCTTTCAACAGTCTGACTGGGAGAGAGGTGCCTTGGGGGGTGAGGAGTGAGCCATGGGAGTCAACAGGAGCTAACAGGGATGCCAGCAAGAATACACCATCACATATCACGGGAAACCAGTGGTTGCAGCCACCCCACATTCATCGGTAAGCAAGATATTTGGGAGAAGAGAGGGTGTGTGAAGAACTTAGTTCTTCTGCTGTGCAGAATTCGTATTAAATTTGACAGGCCCTGCATCTGGATTTGATGGTACTGTTCTAAAAGGAAGGAGCAGATTGATTGATTGTTAACAGAATGCTCTAAATTAACCTCAGCCATGCGCCTGGTTCTGCAATGCTTTGCATGACTATTATTTATTCTGTACAATTGCATTGAATACCATTGACTATCCAATATATTGGCCTAGCACAGCTGCACTGAAATTCTAGTTGTGGCTTTCAGGTGTTGGAAACCAAATTTTTGGATCTGTTTAGGTATTTGGATTTTGAATACTCCCAAACGGTCCAGCACCTACTTGACTATTTAAATGCCTAGATATCTTTGTAAGTCTAGTATTGTCATAATGCAAAGAAAAAGGAAATTATATAGAAGTTGCCTGGCCTCTGGTTTCATATCCCAGCAGTGATAACTAGGTAGAGCCTGTTGCTGTATATACACCATAGTTCACAGCGAGTGTCTTTTTTGCTTGAGGAAGCTTGATGGTGATTTTTACATAGTAAAGATGAAAAATACTGCAAACATACATCATGCATTAGCCTTTATGTATTTTATAGCTGTACTGTTCCAGTGTGCAAACTGGACTGAGCAATCACATTTTCTCAATTACCTTCAAGAACTGGAAATCCTTATCACCTCTGTGTTTCTTTCTCCCACTACTGCTGCACTGGTCTTGAAATTGTCACCACAGCCAAAAATCCTCATTCTGTAAATTAAACTGTGATTTCAAAAAATTTTACAGTACAGCCTCCTCGTAAGACTCCACAAGTCTTTTGCTGATGTGACTCACTCAATTATTCATGTGGGCAGACATTCAGATAATAAAAGTGGTTAATGGAAAGCTGTGAGAAATACTGCTGGTTCCAGAGGAGGCAGCCAGGGGGAATGTACTATGGGTATTTTATCCTAAGAGCTGCTGAATTCACTGAGCTTCAAGCCATTTTTTTAAGATAAGGATTTCACCATTCTGCTTTTTCCTTTGTATGAGAACAGCTTGAAATATCAGATTGGCAACAGGGAAGCAAAAGCACACCAGCTGTATATGTTTGCTCTTTTGCTCCTCTTCCTACTTATTAGAGATGATAGCCAGTCTATGCCCTGAAATAATCCCTTTATCCTAGTGATGGGTGTACCTAAACAACACTCAGTATTTTAATAAGCTCTGGATTTCTAGAATCAAGGAATGCAACTAACAAATGGCTAAACGCTTTGGCTGGAAGCGTCACATATACTGACAAGGATCAGATTTTTCTGGAATTAATAAAATTAAGAGATTTGGCATTGAGATTTGGTGTGCAATAGGTCAGGAAATACATATGGAAAACAGGTTTCAATGACATTTCAGTGAGTGCACATTAGAGGAATATGGCACCTTTTGAAGTTGGTGAGGCAGAAAGGTGCAGAAAAGTAGTAAAGTACCACTTGGATGTGAGAACTCTGCTATCTAATGAAATTATACATGTGTGATGGCTTCAAAGAGACTTAGAATTAAGCCAAAACTGAAACTAGTTCATCCACTAGTAAGTGGATGAACTGATTAGAGCTAAGGGCTAGCTGGCATCTGCAGAAATTAACTCTTGGTTATGTGGCTCTGAGGCAGCTAGATTTTTGGGGGATGTGCTACTGCAGTTGCTGTGCGAGCCCATTCCAACAACGGTGCTGGATATGGAAAGAGAGAGGATGTGAAGATATGCTCATTTTTCATACAAGATGAGCTAGGAGGGAGACTGTGGTTTGACTTGTAAAATAGAGCTTCTGGCACAGAGAAGCAGTGCATGGATGTTGAGGCTCTGGACCAGAGAAAGTAAGCTGTCAGATTATATTTAGCGACTACATGCTGCAGGAAAATGCAGAGAGGGAAGGAGGGGGACGATTGCGTAGCTGGGCCCCATGGGTAGTGAGCACACAGAGCAGGGAATGAGGCTGTTAAGAGAGGATGAATTGCCTTGGTGTTCCTGATTCAAATAAATCTCTGTGTGAGGCCAGGTATCTGCACAGAACTGTATGATTGCTCTGATCACCAGAGCTCAGCTTTTTTATCCATCAATAATACCCCAGAATCCCATTAGGTGAAGAGTGACCATCCTGTGGTCTTCCAGCCATTCCCCTCTGCCCTCACCCTAGGGATGTCTCCTGCAGCAATCCCATTCCCAGCTGGGGAAGCAGTAGTCTGACAGGGGCTCTTGAAACCAATGTCGTGAGCTGCTGTACAGCCCAGTTGCACACTCAGCTCAGTCCTAACCCACTAGAAGCTTGTTAGCTAAGGCTGGTATCTGCAAATTAGGTTAGGTTGCCCTATTCCATTTGAATGCAGGGGTGTGAATCCTCCATTCTGTTTTCTGGAAAGCCCAGTCCTAAATAGATGAAGATGGAAAAAAAATCCTTATACCTGTATGAGACAGATCAAACCTTGCATGCTGACATGTGGCAGTTGATCGTTTGGGTCCTGTCATATACTCCAGAGTGCAGAGATTGTGACTTTGACTAGTTTACAACAGGATCGGTACAGCTTAGGCTCTTAACTCTTTCCTGCTAAAAGCTGACTTGTATGATTCAGAGATGCCTTTGCCTTTGAAATAAATAAGGCCTTTAAGCTCCCTCTCAGCGGAGACGTGTGGGGAGGCCTGGCTGCCTTCTGTGCATAAATATTTCTGTCAAACTGGATTCAGACTGAGGTGGGTGAAATGACTGCACCCATGGGGAGCCATCAGCCTCCACCTCCTGTTAGGCAGTATTGCATCACTGAGATTTGTGTTGTTACCACACTGTCAAAATTAGCTGCGGGTGAGAGAAAGGGCTGAAAGGCTCCTGCACGTTTGCCAAGCAGGAGAACAGAGCAGCTGGGGGAAGGAGGGAGATGCAGACTGTAGTAGTGAAGAGAAGCTGTGCAAGGAGAAGCTGCCTTCACGGTCTTGAGAAAGGGGACTACTTGTCCAGGTGTGTGATAGAAAGAAGAAAAATGACTTCAGAGATGTGATTAACTATACTTCCTATGCAAGGGAGTTACGCTAATTACAGAAACAACACACATTGGGTTTGGTGGCTCCTAAGAATATGCAAGGTCTTAAAATATTTTTAAAGTGGTTTTTGTGGTAAAAGCAAGATTACAAACAGGACAGGATTAGAAAAACTCCAGGGGGTGAGTTCCTGGACTTACATACCTAAAAATCTGAACTTCAATTTCAGGAAGAAACAAAGACCTCAGAGAATGGTTCTGACTGTTGCAGCTGCTGCATATCAAACTTGAAAATGTGAAAAAAGCATCAGTAGGTCAGTAATACCTACTCTAGTCCATAGTGAGCCAGAATCAATAGTTCAGAGAGGATGAATTTTTGTGTGTGCTGCACTGGAGCATTAACTCCTCTATCTACTCTTCAGTGGCTCAGTGGCCATATCAGACCTTACCTGGGGGATGCCACAGGGTCAGGACAGGGTGGGAAAGGACTGGCAGTTGGTCTGGGTTAGCACATTAGAGAAGGAATACCAGCAGGAAAAACAAATTAGGGCTGTTCTTTCCTCCCCTGGTCCCTGAATGCTTGTTGTTTGAACCCTCGAAGGAAACTGATGAGCAGCTATGCTTTGTGCTGGCCTCTCTTTGAGACCATTTGTTGTCTGTTTTCTTTTAAAGTCTGAAATGTTAGAAGCAGATAATTATTTTTCCTATGAAGCTTGACCTCTTCTTCCCTGGGAGTGTTCCTCCCTTTGTACTGGCTCTGTCCTCACACAGTGCTCTGTTGAAAGAAGGTTCAGCAGAAAACAAGAAAAAAGCTTGGGATTTGGAATGAGACGTGCCCTAAAACAGACAGTCTGAATCTCTGCAACATGTCCTGTTCCTCTCTGGAGGTGCTGTGAGGTATCAGATGTCAATCATACTCTAGGTGGTTCTGAAATAGCAATGTTAGGGCAAACACTTCCATGAGATGGAAGCTACTCCATCAATCCTCTCCTACCTTTGTGCAGCACGCCTTTTACCCAGCTGCAGTTTCTCATAAGCAGAGAGGTTATCTGTGGTTATAATCTTGATTGCCCAACAAATTGCTGAATACCTGAGGAAGCAGGAGGAGAATGTGCAGCTTCAGGGTGTGTGGGTTTTTCAGTCTGGTTTACAGTGAGCACTGGAGGTTGAGTGTTTAAGATGCCTTGGGATCCTGACACCATTTGTTGCAGCATTAGACAGCTGCATTCTGTGCTGGGGGGCCACCCCAACATTCTGGAATAGCATTGGAGTTAAATAAGCCACTGTTTGCTTCAGAAACTTCGGATTATGAGACTGACTGGCAGAGAGTGGCCATCCAGGCAGAGGCAGATCCAGACACTATGTGAAGCAAGCGTGAAGACTATGTCTTTGTTGGGGGAGTGAAGGTACATACTTCAGTTACAGACTATTTTCTTCAGTTGCCCAGTTTTCCTTCCCTCCCTCACCTCTCCAATAAATGCCACCTTTCAGCCAAAGGGCATGGGCCTATATATATTGTCAGTACACATGAGCAAAACTTTGGTGCCAGAGTCCTTTGTCCTTAATTGAGCTGCAAATCTGCTCAGCTCCATGTGATGCAGCAGCACAGGGATTTTCAGCTTTTGTTTCTACTGTTTACAAAGAGTGAAAAAGAAAAAATGAAGAATGTTCATAAAACTAGAGCATAGTTATCCAAAGAAATGAACCAAAAACCTGCAGCAGGATCTGAGATCTGACCTGGTCTGCTGTCTAAAGAGGATGTTTACTTGCTCCCCTTATGTGGTGACTGTGCTGTTCAGTTCTCCATAAAGCAAAGACAACGGAAGAAACTTTGACTGTGATTTCTTACTGTGTGCAAAACAGGTGGCCTTTGAGCTACCCCATTATTACTTTTCTCTAATGAAGAACTGATGATTCAAACTGTACTTGTGGGACACCCATGCAGAGTGTCCAGTTGCAAGATTGCACATGACCAATGGGTTGGCTCATCTGTGCAGGTTTTTGTGAGGAGGGGACTCCCTTGGGTTATTGGCAGAGGTAAAAACCTGACATGTGAGGGAACTTGGAAGAAGAGTGGTCTCCCTGTGTTTTTGGATCTTGACCTCCAATTTAAAGTCTTTAGACTGCTTGCCTTTCTATTTTTTGGTGACTGTTTGAACAGCACTTTTAGGTGGAAAATATGTTTGCTTCTCAATCTTGAAGATATTGATATAAGGGAAAATCTTGCACAAAAGGATTTAAAAAATTGGAGAAGTTAAAGTGTGTAATAAATTAGGGCTGAGGGAATATAAAAACTCAAAATTAGTTTAGCACATCACTTGACAGATGGGAAGTAATTTATGTAAATTTAGGGAAGTGGTAGTTGGATTCAGTTGATCTAATTTAAACACTATTTCTAATTATTTTTGGTATGTATACAGAGGATTATAGGATGTCCATTATTCTGACAGGAGGGCTCTTCATGTTTAAATTTAAATCCATAAATGCATACCCTATTAAAATGTAAACATGCTGTGATAACAAGCACCTGATTATGCAGACAGGTTAGTCCAGCTACTTTGCTGAACAGCTGTGTGCATGTATTTCAGATAATGCTTTTTCTTATGCCCTAAGAACCACAGGCAGAGCCCTTGAGAGGTCAAGAGGTGCCTGACCCAAAGGTGGGAGCTGCCTGTAAGGAGGTTTGCTAATGCTGAGTGCAGATCTGAGAGCAGATGGGCTCTCACAGGTTTCCACTGAAAGCAGGCCCTGGTGGAAACCAAAGGCACAGAGAGAAGATGACACAATTAACAATTCCCCCTCCCTACACTCTGGTGCTGCTAATCCAAGTTTAAACTCCTAACAGCATCTTTGGAGAACCTTCTCCTTTTCATTTTGACAGCTTTCTCCTTTTGCCAAGAGAAAGATCATGTAGGTTTACTGGGGAGCTGCCAAATGACAGCTTGACTTCACACCTGAGAAGCAAATGAATGAAGAGAGAAGGAAAGCCTCAGCCTGCCTCCAGCCTGGCACAAACACAGAGGGTGCTGGGAGTATGGGCATGAGCAACCCCTGGAGCTGCAGCAGCAGCAGATGTGATGGGAGCAGAATCCAAGCTGAAGCTACAGTGGAGGAGGGAGCATGGGGCCTGCTACCCAAGTGCGAAAGCATTATCTGTCAGCTGCACACCCTGGGGGAGTTGGAGGCCTATGGGATTCTTGGAGCTCCACACTGTACAGCAGCCCTTTATGAGTTGATTTGGCTGGCTTTCCTTCCTTGAGCCATTGCAGAAAAAAACACTCTCTCAGGAGGTGCTTTAACAATCAGCAGGGGAGCTGACAGCCATGATTTGTTCTACTACCTGGTGTCAGCTACCCCAAAACCAGTATTTTTGGATGTGTAACTCATGGTTTATAAACTCTGTGGGTAGAGAGCACCAAGGAGGGTGCATTGTAGCACTGGGTCAGGCCGGCTAGGCCGAGGAGCTCAAAGGAGAGCCAAATAAAAGACCACACAGAGACAGCAAACGGAGAGGGCAAAAAGAGAGAGAGGGCAGAACCCTCTGCCTTTATTTATATGTTTTTACAAATCACCATGGATTGGAGGTAGAAATGACAACCTCTCAATTCCACTGGTCAAAGCATCAATCTATCATATTTCTCCACCCAGTATACTGGAACGATAAACACACAGACAGTTAGGAAAACATAGATAGTTGTTAGGAAACCATGGCCATGTTTACAGAAGAATGTGTGAGAAAGTATTACAGAAAGAGAAACACTGAGAAACTGCAAAACTCAGGGCAACATCTCACCGTTTTACCATTAAAAAGAAAAAAAAAGAAAAAAAGAAAATGAACAATGTTCAAGACAACAGTGCATGACACTCCTTTGGTCCTTGTGGGTTTAGGGCAGAATGCCAGACTGTTGTGAACTGCAGGCAGCCGGACTTTGTGGGTGTTCGGTGACAGCGTAGGGGCTCACGTGCAGTCGCCTCTCTCCTCCCCACACTCTTCCTGGTGAGGATATTCTGGCAGGGTATTCTGTGGTTCCTAAGCCTTTTTGTGAGTGTAAGACTACTACAGCTACAGTAAAATACAAATTGTCCTTGGCTCTTTAACTGCCTATAGAAAAGTCAAATAGTTGAAGTTGTGAATTTCAAGACCACATTTTAAAGTGGGAGAAAAATGCTTTGCGTATGAGGGTTTTTTAGCAGCATGATGAACACTGTGCCTGACTCATCCTTCATATGGGAGAACTAAGCAAGTTAAGAAAAAAATGACCCTCAGGGCACAGATTTATATTTCATTTTTCTTTTAAGGGAAGCAATTTCCAAGGACTGGCACCAAAGACTACTCGTTTGTTGCCTGACCCCACCAGGTGTTTGCAATCTGCAATTCTAGAAGTCAGGCATGTCTAGCTGGATACCTTGCAACAGCTTTCAAAGCAAGAGAACAACTATTCCTGTAGGACCAGACTGATGCCCAGGTCCTGCAGCGCTGGATGTTCTCTGGCCAACTACCAAAGTGTCTGTAATGTGAAGGCTGGGAAAGCGCCAGGCTGTTGTATCAGTGCTCTGGGCTGCACTACAGAGGCAGCAGGAGCTTAGTGGAGCCTCATGGGAACATGAGGTGAGTAATCACAGCTGCAATTCATTTCAAAGAGACAAATGAGCTCCCCTGCAGAAAGCTGGGACGCTTCGGCTGAGAGGGCTGGGTGGTTGGTTGTTTTGTTGGGGTTTTTTTTGTGGGAGGTTACTTCTAGGTTCAGGTGAAAGAATTGACTGGGGCAGCCTTCCACATTCCTCGAAGGGTAGGCATTTTCATCACAATTGTAGAGTGACTTCCCTGGGACATAAAGGAAGTCAGTGTAAAAGCCAGGAACTGACCGAAGAGACCTCCTAACTGACGGCTTCAGTGCAGCGCTTCAGCCACAAGGCTGTCCTTCCTCTGTTTCTGCTGACCCTTCATTATGAAGCCTGGAAAGCTGGGAGTTCACCCTTCCTCTCACGACCCTTTAAAACAGCAGCTTTTCAGAGAGGATCCACACAGAGGAAACATTTTATTCTTCCTCCGGCGATCAGAAGAGCCGATCAGCGGCCGCAGAGGAGCAGGAGACTCTGGCGCTCACATGGCACTCAGAGCCTCCGGGGTATCGGCACAGGTGGCCCTGTGCTCTGGAGGGCGCGCTGCCAGCAACCCGCCCGTGAGTGAATTAAGGCAGAACGATTTAAAAGGCAGCCGAGACTTGCTGAAAGGGACACACGCGCAGTCATTTGCTGTTTCCCGGGACAGCGGCACCGGGGGCCGCCCGCGGGCCACGGCGCCCCTCCCCGCTCCCGCCGGAAACGACC
>VYZT01039553.1:42711-116861 GCA_013400735.1 Pomatostomus ruficeps
CCCCGCTCGCCGGGCCCGCGGCGGCGGGAGGGCGGCGGGCGGGCAGCGCCGGCTGCTGCAGCCTGGGAAGGGGGGGGAAAGCTGCTTCACCTCCAGCGTGAGCTGCCCCGGCGTGACGAGGCGCTTAAATATGTAATTGATTCCTAAATTGAATTCCTTCCACTTCGTGAGTGAATGTTTATCCCAGATCGTGTCTCTGTCACCCCTTTTCGTTCCCTCCGCACAGTCTGGTCTCCTTTGCTGCCGGCGCTGAGGTGATGTGATAAACCGAGGGCACAGCTGACTCCTGCAGATAGAGTGTTGGTTAATTTAGAGCAGAATGACATACGCTGTAGTAGGGTTGTGTCTGTCCGTTTGTATTTTCCCTTCTCGAGCAGGGCTGTGGAATTCCATAGGAAGGGCAGCTACCAAGTGGTAGATGCAGGATGAAAGCATGATGTAGTAGAGCTGATACAGAATTAGGGAGAAAGTGATCAAGTGCATGTTGCTACCGCATAGTGTTTTTTGCAGTGACTGTTCTAAAGCTAGGTTGGTGTTAGAACTTTGCTTTTTTCCTTTTTCTTTCTAGTGGAAAGAAAGGCAAAATATTGTCGGTTTACTTTGATAGTGATAGTAGGGCCAAATGAAAACTTTGCCCCCAGACAAACACGAGAAGACACCCTAAGACATGTCTGAATGTGCAGGAGAGAAGGGTGGAGGGATGACACGGATTTGTGGTGTCAGTGTTGAGAGAATTCCAAAGTGTCCCAGAATTGTTTTTGCATTCAGTCCCCGAAGGGTAGAGTGCTTGTGTGCTTCCAGAGGGCAGCTAGTGGTGAGATCTGTGGTGAGACTGTTCTGTCAGTGAAAATGGGAGAGACTGTTTAACCAGAGACAGAGAATACTTAAAATGTCCCTGTAAAAAAGCTCTCACTGTCTCTTTTGAATTGCTGAATGACCAGCTGTCCTTTAGAGAGAAGGCTTTGCATATTTTGGGTCACTTACAAAACAGGTTAATTACAGTAAAATGATATAGATGTATTTTATTATGTAATAACTTTTGTTATGTTGAATTAGTGTGACTTAGGGTTTTTAAGAGGTGTATTGAAATATTTTCTTACAGTTATGACCTGACATACATGTGTTTAAATTTCTGCTTTTTCTGAAAACGGATTTTTCTGGAATACAGAGAGGAGTATTGGAAAGGTAAGCCAGATAGGAAGAACTGCATGCGGTTTGGTTTTTTCCCCCTCTTACTTTTTTTTTTTTTGATGTTCTTTGTATAAACCAAAGTTTGCAAAATATCTATGGAACAGTTCCACTTTTAATGTCTTAATGAAAACTGCAGAAGAGGACTCCATGCTGTTTCGTGCAAATAGAGAATGAAAAAAAGATGGTTATTGCCTCAGACAGCACACGATCCATAAGGACAGTCTGGGATCACAGAGATGGATACAGACAGATGGCGAATGAAGGAAAAGAATGAGGCACTCTTGGTCAGCCTGATGGTTTCTGACCACCACACAGCAATATCCCCACTGCTGGCAATTTATCCAAGCATCATGACAACACAGAGCTTTAAGGGGGAGGTGAGAATTAAAGAATGAAATTGTGTTGTGAGCGTTGACTGTGAGGTGCAGTATGGGTCACAGCATGAACATGCTTAAATTTTTAAACCAGTGGGGAATGGAGGACATCAGCCAGGCAATAGGCTCTGGCTTTTGGAATGCTCTGAGACATCACAGAGTGGGTTTATTGTAGAAGAGAGGTTCAGTGTGAGGGGATTCTGGATTTAGTGATGCGAGTGTCCTAGTAACAAATCTGTCAGCGAGCTTGCCCCGCCTTCCCAGTGCCAGAGCTACATAAACTGCTGCACCAGATCTCTATAAAAAGCTGTTTTTTCTTCTCTGCAAGAGGGGAATAGATTAATGGGAAGAACTGTTGGTTAATTGGATATTTGTGGTTTTGCTTCTAATAATATTTATTATTCCAAAGTTGTGATGTCCAGAAAATTTTGAATTATGTTCCAAATAGTAGCCTTGAATTTTGTGGGGAAGATGGGTTTGTAACTGCTCTGAAACGTGGGGAAGAATAATCATCCAGAAAGTCACGTAATGAAGATGAACTAATTCTGCTGTAACCCTGTAGTATTTCATTGCTGACAGAAGGTTTGTTGCGGATAGTCTTGAGATCTAGGGGAGGCTCAGAATGTGACTGAGACCTGAAGTTTATCTGCAGGATGGTGGGTGCTCTGGTGATGGGGACATTGAAGGCCCTTCATTGGCCTGTATTGTATATCTCAGTAGACAAGCCACTCCCTTTCTGTGCCACTTGGTGCTTTGGAGTTTTATTGTCCAGTACAAAGACTTTTGCAAAAGCCAGTGAGGCATAGGCCAGTGTAACAGAATTTGAAGTTCAGTGCTAAAGTGAATGTGTTTTTTCTCCTCCTCCCCACCCAGCAACGTAATTGCAGCTTCAAAATAATTAAACATATTATCTCATACTTGAGGAAATTGCTAATTCATAGTAGTAGAGCTGTGGCAGTTGCAACTCCTTTGACTTCTGCTTATGAAATGAAAAATCTGTTCTTAAAAATTTTGTCAGTGTTCATCCAAATTATGATTGATATGTAGCTCAATTACTTTAGCAACAGGGAATGTTACATAAAATGTTACCCTTCCCTTGAATCTGTGATATGGTAGTGTATCAGAGCACATCAGCTTTAGATTTTGTGGAAAATTGTAGGAAATACAGCAAATATATAATAAATGGACCTGCAGCAGTGAAAGACAAAAGGCTGCTGTTTGGGGGAAGAAAAGTTTTTTCATGTCAAAATCATCTTATTCTTCTAAGAACTTGGAGAAATCATACAGTTATTTTTATGTCACACTCTTAAAGAGAAGGGGAAGATAAGCTTTTTTATGCGGGAGGGTGTTTGTGTGGGATTTGACACAATGTCAGTCACAGGTTAAATTTTATATAGTCTGTTCAATGCTTTATGTACTAATCCTCTGTCCTCTGTTACCAAGTTCAGTCTCAGTCTAAACGTGCAACAGAGTAATTCTATAAAATGTGTTTATTTGATATACTTGATATTTTCAGTCTGCATTGATTTATCTGGTCTTTCATAAAGAACAGGTAATAGTTATATTGGATGGTGTGCTGTGTTTACAAAATTTTCAAATTCCTGCTTAATTTTGTTCAGGTGTATCATAAAGAAAATTTCTCTTTATGATAGTATAAGTAACAAGACCATACAATTATGTGATTTTCCTATCTTGTTACTGAAATACTGACATAAATTCCAACACTTGGCTTGCCCTGTTAAGTTTCTTTGAGCTTGTCCTGTGTAAGTCTATTCTGGAATAATCTTTTGTTTGTTTTTCATTATCATCACTCTTTTTAAAAATCAGCTTTTCATTTTGTGCAGTGCATGGAGCTTTCTAGAGTAACTGAATGCTTTTGTCTGTAACTCTTTGCTGAAAGAGTCAGAAAAATTACTAGATGGAGACGTTTCAGCCTGTAAGTGTCTGGTGGGCAGGGATTTGAGGTGGTGGGAGGTCGCACCACCACAGCACGCAGAACTGACTGAAAAGCCGGGTCTCTGTCCCCTGCCCAGCTTTCAGAAGGAACCTCTGATTTCTCTGATCCAGCTGTGTTGGCTGGATTCTTCTAAAAGGCTCTGTATTCCTTAGTTATTCAAGATTATTATGCTTTACTTGTCAGCTCTAGAGACTGAAAAGGAAGAGGGAACTTCTGATTTTCCTCCCTTCATAGTCTTCATGTTACCATGACTGTTTGCGTTTTATATGCAGAAACACTCTTTTGGTGTTTGTGAGGGGAAGGATAGAAAGAAGATTTTTATTCTTGTTCTTAGTAATCCATCCTGCTGATTAATAGAAATAACCTGCTTTCATTCCTGCAGATAGTTTTATTTAACTAGACATAAAGGTGAAAACTACTTCTTTCTTGGTTATTTTACTACAGTCCATAGATCAATGAGTTTCATAGTTGTTTTCCACATATCTGTTAATTTTACTTAGATCTCATAAGCAAAACCAAGTGACTGTAGATTTGGAGGCATCTTCAGTAGGTCGAACAAGAGAATAAGGCATCTGTTAGCATATTAATTTCAAATTACAGGAACGGTGGTCTTTACAAATAGCAACTTAATGGTTACAGCTTTAGTAATGGGAAGTTTCCATGGAGTTGCTTGTAATGACTGGTACCAGTATATAACCTGTGTAATTATACAGGGAATTGCAGGCATTGTGGTTTATAAACAAGTTCAAGAATGATCTCTCTTCTCTTTACTGAAGATATGTATCACCTTAACAAAGGTGACTGAGTTAGATTTGTAAAATTTAATTATCAGAAGTGTGAGTATCAGAGGAAAGTTGTTTTCACTTTTTCTGTTCCTTAAGCTTGTTTATTTTATAATCCAACTTCATTGAAGGGGTGATTAATCTTAGCAGTGATGGAACACTTGTTCTGCAGGCATGAAAGCAGATATTGATTAGCTCCAGCAAATATTAGTCCAGAAGTTCAGGAAGACGCTAACAAGTTGAAACTCTAAAAAACCTATGAAGCTAGTAAAACAGTAGTAATGAATACATGGGCACTATGCTATAGTGTCTTACTCCTAAGTTCAGTGAATTATCACATGGATATATCTTGTCCATCAGCCTATGGTAAGGCTTCATGAAAACCATGTGATTTTAAATTTGAAGTATGCAGTGGTGGTTTAAGCTTGAATGTCAGCCAGGTGCCCACCAAGCTGTTCTCTTTCTCTCAGTCCTCAGCTGAACAACTAAAGAAAGTAAGAAAAAAAACCAGCTCATGGGTTGAGTTAAGGACAAGGAGGTCACTCACAAGTTACTGTTGTGGGCAAACCAAACTCAACTTGGGGAGAATTAATTTAATTTACTGCCAATTAAAAATAGAGTAGGACAGTGAAGAACAAAATCAAAACTAAACCCACCTTCCCCCAGCTCTCCCTTCTTCCCAGGTTCAATTTCACTCCTTCATTTCTAGCTGTTGTACTTCCTCCCTCTCGAGTGGTGCAGGGAACAGGGAATGGGGGATGCTTTAGTTCATTCATGTTGCTCTGCTGCTCTTTCCTCCTCACAGTCTTCCCCCTGCTCCAGTGTGGCCTCCCTCAAATGGGATTCAGTCCTTCACAAAGTGCTCCAAAACACTTTGGAGCACAAATACAAGGTCCTTCTCATGGCTACAGTTCTTCAAGAATTGCTCCAGCTTGGATTCTTCCCGAAAGGATACAGTCCTACAGGAACAGACAGCTCCAGTGTGGGTGCCCCACAGGCCACAGTTGTGCCAAAAGCCTGCTGCTGCATGGACTTCTCTCCACAGGCTGCAGCTCCTGCCAGAAGTTTGTTCTATGAGCTCTACACGTGCTGCAGCTTCTTTCAGAGCATATCCACCTGCTCTGGCATGGGGTCCTTCATGGGCTGCAGGGCAATCTCCACTTCAGTGCTGAAAACACCTCCTCCCTTCTTCTCTGACCTTGCTGTCTGCAGGGTTGTTTCTCTTCCATTTTTCTCACTCCTCTCACAACTGCTTCACAGTGTTTTTACCCTTTGGTAGACACATTATCACAGAGGTGCCACCAGTGTTGCTGACTGGCTTTTGCCAGTGGTGGGGCTCTTTTGGAGCTGGCTTAGAACTGGCTCTGTCTGATGTGGGGGCAGCTCCTGATCTCTTCTCAGAGAGGCGACTCCTGCAGCCATCTGGCTACCACTAAAGTGGCTTGTTAGGTTTGGTTAACTTTAGTGAGGATGATCTAGAATATGTTTCCTTTGAGTGAGTCAGTGAAGCTAGCAAAGTTGGTGAAGGATTTATCACTCAACCAATATACTTTCCTTTTTCATCAGCTGTGCTGTGTTTGCCAGGAAAGCTAATTTAATGCATTTAATAGTGCCACAAGTTCAACCTGGAGTTCAGGAAGAGCAAGATTGATCCGCTATTGAGTGGATATGGAAATAGCGTGAGCCATTTTATTAGTGGTAATTGGAGTTGCTGATCGTAGTACTGTATGTGTAAGTATTAAAATAAAATTTGTAAATATGCAAGTTGCTAATATAAAATAAATATTGTAACACTAAATGTTGGTTACAAGTGGCATTCTAGCTGTTCCCTTCTATGGTTTATTTTCAGACTGTGGTTATTGAATTATATTGATCAAGAATTTTAATTCAGAGTAGCAAGCTTCTGCATCCTACGCTTAATCAGCTCTCTGAAATTTATTGTCCACTGCTTGTGTTTTCTTTGTGTTTACAGTTATTAATCTTTGGGGCTTAGTGCTAAGGCAGAAAGTGGTGCCTGTGTAAGGCAAGAGCTTCTCCAGTCAGTGCTTTAAGCAAGTGAAATCTTAATGTGTAGTGTTCAGCAGAGATGAAAACATTGATTTAAATACCATGTTTGCCAAAAATTTATTTAGTAGAGTCTATGTCTTAGAGGCTGATGGCCCTTTTTAAAAAAAAAAAATAGTTTCAAATGCTGTGTTTTCACACTTAATTGCACACCTGAACCTGACCTCTTGCTTAGTAATCTAAGTTTTGTGAATTTTGATGGATATCCCAACCAGGAACTTCAGTCATTGAGCTGCTTTATGAAGCAAAACTCCACGTCAGGAGATGAAACGTCATCACAGCCCAGTGATTTTAGGAACATTTCCTCTCCTCAGGGCTCTTACTGGTTAGGTTGGCAATTCTTTCTTGAAGTGATTGAATTAATATGTTCTTGCAAGTGAGTTGTGCCTATTTCAGTGGGAAATCTTAATTTTTTGTTTCTCAAGTACAATGAATAAGTTGCTCTGTCAAATTTAAAGTTCTATGCTCTGAAGTATAGACTCTATATATGCTACTCCATTTTCCTGTAAGCTTATTTCCCAGTAGATGTCATTGTAATATCTTTTCTTAATGGTATTTCAGTTTGAATAATAATAAGTGTTTGCCATATTATTATCGGCTTAGTGTTACCATGATGAAGTTGTTTTATTCTCAGTGAAATGCAGGGTGAAGAACCAATACTGCTTGGTCTGGGGTTTTGGTAGCTTGTCTGTGTTGGTTATAACACATGGCCAAAAACAGTTTTGTGCCAACTCAGAGTTTTTAGGAAAAAAATAGGAAATTTATTCTAAGTAAGTGCAAACGTTTTTATTAGGGTATTTTGTAACTTTGTTGTGAATTTCCTGCTGACAAGAGCAGCAGCATTGCTTTTCTCAGGGATGGTACAGTGTGAAGTGGGGGAGGAGGAGGGAGTGACCGAGGGCAGTGAGCTGTTAGATGGATAGGTTTAAGGTATGGGAGAAGCTGATACCAGGTATCAAGCCCTGTTATTTTGAGCTTTTGTGCAGCAGCAGTGCTGCTCTTTGGGCCTCAAGGTCTGTAGTGAAAATGTCAGGTGTTGTTCTTTGGCCCCCAGTGAAACCTGTGAGCAGCGAGGCTGACCCTTGTTAACATGAAGGGGTTGGGACAGATGACTTTTAGGTAATATGGGACTTTGGAATATGGAATCGGTGCCTGTCCTTCTGTAGAGTCTGTCTCATAAAACACTTAAAGTCTCTTCTTAATACTGCTGGTTTTGCCAGACAGGAATATACAAACTTAGCTGAAATAGAATTTTTGAGTCTGATCTCTGGTCAAACAAAAACTTTTAGTGTATCTAACAAACAAAATGTTCAAAGCCATTTATTTACACTGAGTAGTGTAGTAGGAATTCGAAGCGCACTAATTTGGCTTGATTTTCTTTAATAATAATCATTAACTAGTATGTGTTCACTCAATATGCAGTGCAGATTCTCAATTATCTTTAAGTGTGTCCTTTTGGACAGTAAGTTTGAGCAGTGCTGTGCATTGCAGCATTTGTAATTCACTCTAATTTTTTAATTAGGTGGCGGCTTTGTAAGTTGGCTTGAGAAGTGGAACTCGTTCATAGCTTTGTATCTGAGGCAGTGTTTGCTGCAGGGTGTGGAAGTTTGTTGTCTACCTACTTTAATTGGGTAAAACCCACAGGTCTGCTGCAGCTCGTGGGAAATGTAAAAATGTTAAATATCCCAAATTAAATGGCTACTTTGAATCAGCTAACATACATTTGTCTGTCTGGAGGGTCTGTGGAGGGACAAGCAAAAAATATTTAGCCAAAAGGAGATTAAAAAAATCTTACAGAATATTAAAGATACCTTGCCATTATGTAAAGTTTACAGTAAATTTCACTATTTATAAATAAATCAAGAAAGAGAAATAGTAAAAACAAAAGCTAGCCTCTTATCCCCCACACTACTAACAGCAAAAGAAGAGGCTGAGGTGGATGACAGGTTTCAGAGACACTGAAAAATGCCAATATGAGCAGAAGCTCAAAAAAGGGGTGGTTATTTTTGACAGAGAAATAATGAATTATAGGATTATTCAAATAATGTTTTGAAAAGTACGGACTGTGTACACTGGTTTCCCGTTTTTCTTGGGTAAAGTACAGGGATGCTAAATTAAGTTTGAGAGGTAATGCTACTTAATCTATGAAATTATTGCTATGAGCTAAGGCTCAAGATTTAATGGTATTCTAGAAAGGCTAGGCATTTTAAAAAAATGATGAGAATATAAGCAGTTTCATCTTTTTCTTTCATATGCATTTGCCTTGCGTTTATTCCATGATGGAGTTTTATGTCTGTTATATGAAGTATTTTGCACTGTCCACTGTAATTCATTTCACTGGATTATTGGGGATATTGCTTCTATTTAATACTGTATTTTCTGTCTCCTGAATACAGTATATCCTGGATCCTTTGAAATGCTTTTTGCACAAATTGGTGTTGGATTTGCCTTCCAAGTAGAGGGTATTAATGTGTTGGGTTACTCATGCCAGTTTAATAAGATCTAGATAAATTTCATTTGTGGGAAAGAGGGCTAAAGATTTTTATGTGATGGAGTATATATGTGTGTGCTGAAATGGTGATAGTAAAATTAATGGGATTTTTCCACCATGGCTAATTATAAGTAGTGAACTGGGAGTGAAAGGAGTTGTTGAGAAGAATGACACTGACATTACATTTATTTGTTATTTATGATAAATCAGTCTGCAGTGTTTTCTGATATACTTCTCAGTTTTCTCGCTTTATTAATCTGTTAGAGATCTCAGAAATTAGCTTCAAAGATTAGGCCTTTTTGTGTTCGTGTCCTTAGAGATGTGATGCCCATGAAGTGACTCGGTCTCAGAAGGGGCAGAATGATTGAGCACGCAGAATCTCTGGATCAAAGAGTAGTGTGTAATCAGCCTAGATTAGTGAGGATGTTGGTTTTGCAGCATTTTCATCACATTCTGAGTGCATTGTCATGAGAGCAGTCCACTCCTGAGAAAGAGGTAATTTGACTATATGTGCACCTGTATAAATCAGTCAGCTTGGATAATAGAAGGTAGAAAGTTACCAGTAGACTCCAAATTGCTATTGTATTTATCTGCTGGTGATAATTAATTTAAATCGTCTCCAAATTGAGGACACTTCTATAATCACTTGATGGAATGAGTTAATTGAACTATTGTAACTCATTCCCATTTTGTTATCTGCTATAAATGTAAATATTATATTTTCCAAATATGTATGCAGTCTCTACATTTATTGAAGCCAGTAATTCAGTATGTACTACAAATCCAGTAGGGGAAATCCAGTTTTGATGACTGGAGTAAGAGGGAGGGGTAAGCCTCTAATTTTTGTTTTTCTTGTTTGTATATTCATCTGTACACCAAATGCAGGTCCTTGGAAACAGAACTTTTTACTGTGATGAGCCTGTTACAAATGTTCGTAGCATATTAAGACTCTTCATTTAAGTAAGGCTTATAAGTTGTGCTCATTATGCCAGACAGGCTCTTAGGAATTGTCTCATTTCATCAACAGTTGGATAATTATTGCAGAGTTATAATTTATTTAACCACTTATACGTATATAAAAGAATATTTTCATTAAAGAACAAGTGGGGAATACAGTGCCAGTAATCCACTTGTCCTCTAGAAAGGCTGTGCTTAAAAGTACTACAAGGAGAAGGGAATTTTGCCTTATTTTCTTACGATGAACAGAGGTTTATATTTTCCGTGTGTTTTTGTTTTACTTTCCCTGAAATTTTCTTACATTTTTTTTTAGTTGTAGCTTTTATTAAGGACACAGAGAAGAATGAGAGATTTATTTGCCACTGGTGAAGGTTCAGAGTATGGAAATTTATTACATTTAGCTTTTTTCTAAAAAGCATGCTCAACTTTGTAATATTCAATATATAATCTCAAGTTAAATTTTCTGTGTGACACTGTATCTTTAAAATTAAAAACATACTTAAGGAAATTACTTATCTTCTGTTTTAAATGAGTTATACAAAAATCCCCCTAAACCAAACAACATTTTCTTCCATTTTCTGTGCTGCTCTTGAGGCTGTGTAATGATATGGGCAGCAATAGGAGTTTCTGTGCAGCTGGCTTTTTCCATAAGCAGTGTGATGTGTTGTATCATTTGAGGAAGAAAGCTGTTTTAGAGATAAAGTACCAGTTTTAGAGCTCAAGTTTGGCTTGGGGGTCTACTGCAGTTACTATATGAAAATGACTTCAACTCCCCTTCTCATAAAGGAGCCCAAAATGCTTTTCTTGGTTTTTTAAAGGAGAGAAATTATAGTCTTCCTGTGGTGAACTGATTTGACCTTAATTTTCAGTTGTCTTGGCATTACCACATGGTAATTGCTGTACTCAATGAAACTCCCAGGGCAGCCCTGAAAGGCCAAAATTTTGAAAATGGTTTTTGCTATTTATTTTATATTGGAGATGGAAATGTTAAACTGTGGAGATTGAAATGCAAGGATTAATGAGATTTTTTAAAATTCTATTTTGTTTGTTCGAAAATATTGTATTCATTTCTCAAACTGCATTTTTTTGTGTGTGCTAAACAGGTAGGTGCCTCTGCATAGACCAAATCCCAACTTGAGCAGGCAGCTTCTTATAGCTAATTTTGTTGTTCTTAAGTAACAGTAAGTATGTGATGTCATCTCTAGATCTCATACTTTACAAATCCGGGGAAGTACAGCTTTTGTGTACAAGCAGTGGAAGGAGTTTATTTTGGTCTGGATTCCATATGCCCTTAAGGCTTTGAACATGGTCCTTCAAGAATTCTTTGCATGTGTTTCTTTGACTAATTGTACGGGGAATATGTGTGGTGTTTCCTGAGTTTTAGGGACAAACTGTTCAGTACTGGAAGATGATGAGTGATACAAAAAAACCCCAATTACCTGTGTCTAGGAAGGTGGAGGACTAGAGGTTATGCAGTTGGTGGATCCTTCTTCTTAAAGGAGAGAATTGCTTGCCTGAAAAGCAACTTGAAAATTCCTGCTTTCTGTGTGCCTCCTTGTCTTAAAACCTATGATTCATATTGTGAAACTCTTGAGAATTGTTTTATTTATTGCCATAGCTAGATGGATAGAGAGGTGATATTACTTGAGCATGTCTTGTCAAATGAAAAGGTCATTCATGCAGCACTTCTAATTCATGAAGGTATAGAGGAAATCCTTTTTTCAGATGGTAGTAGAATTTGCTGAATATATAGTTGTAACAATCTGTTAAGACAACTTGAAAATGAATTCACATTTAAAAGAAAAATGCAAGGCAAGAGAACCCTTTATGACATAGGAAAAGCATTCAGCAGTTGAAATGTTAATATTTTTGTCATTTCACTTCTGCTGTTTCTGTTTTTGTGACAACAAATTGCTCAGAATTGTCAGAACAATAACATTAAAATTTGGTAAATAGTAAAGTTTGAGATTCACTCTGTGTCATAATTATGGTGAAAGAACACAAGACTCCTCTCAGAGCAGTTTTATGCTCCAATATGAAGAATCCCTATGACTATGTTTATTTTTCTTTGAAAATTGTTTGAAAAAATAAACTTTTAAGACTGCTGCATTTGAAAAAGTTCATTATTAGAAATTTTGTTAGGTGAGGAAAATACTGGATTAATTTACTTAATGAAAATTCTGGTCTTAAGTTTTGCTGGGCTACTCTGGATGTGGCTGTTGTAGGGGAAAAATAGCAGTACATTTTTATCTTCTGCTGAGATGTCTGTGACAGATGGCGTTTTTGTCCAGTATGAAAGCATACCAATCTATAAGTATTGGAAATACTATAAATTCTATATCTATGGGAAAAAAGATGCTTAATTGCTCTTAAAAATGCATCCTGTTTGATACAGGATTGTCTAAGGAATATTTATAGAGGTCTTGGGCAGAACAGCGCCAGTAAGTGCTGAAATCGGTATTTGAACAAATCAAAAAGGGCCTGGTGAAAATCTGGCTCACATTAGACAAAGAGAAAAGAAAAAATATTATTGCACCTAGATAGTGCCTGCAGATGCTTTTGTGATTAAAAAAGTACTGTAGTGAGAACTGAGGTCTGGAACATCTATAATATGTATGCAGAGGTGGGCAGCTGTTAAGTTTGGAGCATTGCAGATGCTCTGTACTACTTTGAGAGTGTTTGATTCATTCATCTGTCCTTTTCTGAAGCTTTTATGGTAACCACTTTTTCAGGAGAGACTTTGTAGGACTTCTTGTGCCATTGTATGTGGTGCTTATTTTTCATTTTAGAATTGCTTCCAGGTTTCAGAGCTCTGTCTTCTGTTGGATCCCAAATAACTTGGTTGATTTTTTGAAGGTGTTCTGATAGAACTGTGTCCTTAGCTGCTGCCTCTACAAGGTCCTGCACAGAGATTTTCTCCTGGATGTTGAGTGGGATATTGCTGAAGTTCTGTTTTTCAAAGTGTCCTCACATGTACTTGTGTGTTTTTCACATGAGTTTTAGTTAGATGTTGTCTTCATCTGACATTTAAGTGTTAGAACAAATGGAGTAAAAAATTTTAGAAATAGAAACTCTTGTTTGGTACTGCAGTCATTCTCATGGGGTTTGTTGTGTTCATTTGAGTTTATTAAATGCTTTTGTTTCAAAGAATGTATTTGGTGCATAATCTGCTTTCTTTGTGTGAAAGAGTAAAAACAACCTTGTAGAATTTACAGAGCTTTTGCCAGTGCTTTGCTTTAAGACAGCAGTCTTAAACATTGACTGTATGAAATTCTGATACTGTTCTGAAGGAATTTTCAAAAAAATACAGTCTCTTCAAGCTCATCCTGATTGATGTTTTGAGTGATGGGCCTTTGTAGATAAGCAAGAAGACCCTTATTCCTGGTAGTTTATGTGTTTCAAGTCCTGGCTTTTCTTTACCAGACAGAAAACTCTCCATATTGTTAGAAAGAAATTCTGAAATGGCTCAGTGACCTGCGTCATGATCACTTTGTTTCAAGCCTAGGGGATATTAGAACTGTTGTATGTGGAGAAAAACTTGGCCAAACTTGGATTTGGTTATCAAGCATATTGGTTTTTATACCTCAGTGTGATACCTTTTAATTCTTAAAAAAGTAACTTGGTAATTTGCATAAAGGAGTAGTATTTAAATTGTGCGGAGATTATGGTGTTAGAGTTGCAGTGTAGTTAATATGAAAAGTCAAATGCACATCCTTTTATGCATGTAAAATGGCCTTATATTGTTTTTAAACACTAAGTTACCGCTTGCATGAAACAGTCTCTCTTTGGGTAAGAAGTACTGCTCTTAATGTGAATGTAGGTCATGCTTAGAAAATGTGTGTCTAAAGTAGAGATTTTGCTGGAAATAATTACAGAACACTTGAAGCTGTGCTGTTAAGTTACATGGTGCAGGTTGAATATAGCAACTTGGCTTGCTGTTCTTGAGCTACATTGCAATTGACAGAAGGTTTACATATAATTTTGAAGTAAATGGTCCAAAACTGCTTGTTACACTGGGGAAAAGAATAATTGCTAGTTATAGTGCCTGCAGAAAGTGGGTTTTTTCTGCTTATTTTCTGAGATTCTTAAATTGTGGCAGCATAGCAAAGTTTGAGTCTAGTTGAAATGAGAAACCTCATGTAACCTTAAGATTTTTTATTTATTGACAACTCTCTTACAAACATGAACACAAAGGGTTCTGAAAAACCTTTATTTCTAGCTCTTCACTCTTGGGAATTAGATTGGGACTCCTCACTTGAGGAGATGACTTATATTTCTAAAATGTTCTCTAGTAAGTGCAGAACAGAGATCTGGGGTTGGCTAACTGTCTCTGCATAAGAGGCCAGAATCCCATTCTCACTCTGCCAATATTGTGTTTTGTCCAATGCTATGGTAACAGGAGCAAAAGGTTATAAAAACATTCTTTGCCAGAAAAATGAGCAGATGCTTCTCTCAGGGCACATAGGGAACAAATCTATTTAATAAAATAGCACTGGTTTTGATTTTCAGATTTCAGAGTGAACTTTCACTAATTTTCTTTCACTTTTTAAAATCATGATTGTTTAGTTAGTCTCCCATCCTGGGTTCAGTTATGACTGGGTATCATTGAGTGTTACCACCACCTTCAGCAGGTGGGTTGTACAACAGAAGTCGGCTTTCAGCAGATGAACATGGATATGAAGAACTGTCTTGGTTTCAAAGACAGGTATTTGCTGAAGAAGGCAGAAGCCTCCTTTAGAATAGGAAAATGTAACCCCCTTTCCCTCCGAATTGGTGTGATTTTGAAATCAAGGGGCTTTCAGGCAATGGTATGAGAAAAGAGGAATAACAGTCCTTTACTAATATTTTTTTTATATATGTATATATATATATATATATATGGACAGATAAAACAACAACAATGGTACCCANAGGGTAAATCTCAGATACCAGGGAATCTTAGATAACGGCTAGCTAGCCGCACCCATCTCAGAGCCAACTCTTTGTCTCTCTTAATCACCCACCCATTATCGCCTCCCAGCAACAAGAATGGGAAAAAATTCCTAAGACAGGGAGGCAAACAAAAAAAGAAAAAGTATCCCAAACCCTGACAAGAACAAATCAACTTATCATTGCTTGCTTCTGCCCTCTTTCTGGCAAGCTTTTACAGTGACAGCAAGGACAAAGGCCTGTGAGTTGTGTGGGCTGTTGTGGTTTTTCAGAATCAGACAAGAATATGTCGGTGTCTGGTCATGGAACGGGGTGCAAACGTGCATTTGAGGTGATGGGACTCTGGCAGGTGTGTAGTATTGCAGGGCTCAGAGACTTGGGCCTTTAAGTGGTTCTGCAGTAGGCAAGGGCAGCTGTCCTGTTTGTTTTAATGCAAAAAACAAAGTGGGACAGACTGGACAACCTTTCACGGAGGAGTGAGGGAAACCCCTTCTGATTCTTTAGTTCTGTGCTGTAGAGTGATCAACTGCCACTGCAGCTCTCCCAGGCTCTGCAAATTTGAGCATCAATCTCTAGGTTTTGGGGTATGCTGCTGATTTTTTTTTTTGCCTCCTAGAGAAATATGGTATATTGCAGTTGTTGTGTGAAGGTTTCTTATTTTGATCTGTACTTTTTCATATAAAATAAAATATTTTTTTGGTTTTTTCTGTTGTGTCAGATTGTGGGCATGGATCTGAAGACAGTTCGTTTCTTTCAGTATGTCTGAATTGGCAGCAGCTTTAAAAAGTGCCAAGTAAGAATAATTTCAAATTTAGGGTTAACTGATCAGTGTGAAGGAATCTGTGTAATCCAAGTGTCCTTATTTCCTAGAAAAGAGAGAATGACTGTGCGAATTCCTGCTCCCAGTTAGTTTAAGCCCTCCATCTACTGTCTTTGAAATGCATACTTGTGTTACCTGATAGCTGTGCCTCTTTACTTCTCTTCAAGCTTTTTTTAGCCATAATTACCAAAGGTAGTTAAAGTATAACTTCTAGTGTGATAAAATTTTGGGGCTTGCTCATGTGAGGAAGTAGAGAAAGTGAATAGCAATTGAAAGACTCGTGTTAGTTAGGCTGACGACGTGGGAAGAATTCTGAGGATAACAGGACTGTATTTGTCGTGGAGAGGCAGGAAAGGCTTTCCAGCCGCTCGTGTTCCTTGAGCTGCCTCACTCTTTTTGCGTGCCCGAGGAGGTGGGGCGGTGCCGCGGAGCTCCGTGTCGCTGTGGTGACTGATGTGTCGCTGATGTGGGTGTTGGCTCCACACCTGCCAGCCTCTCTTGCGGGAGCTCTGGCCCAATGGGCTGTGTACCTTCCCCGACATGCTGCAATCACACCCTGGCAATTACAGGTGTCCTGCATCTGACTGCTCACAGGGGAACATTAGGTTATAAGCTGTGATGGTGGAGGTTATGGCTGTGTGTCCTACTTAGCTTTCCTTGCTATGAGCTTGTGATGTCTGGCAGTGGACACTTGAAAGCAGAATCTGCTTCTGCTGCCACATATCACTCTGCCTGTGATTCTAAATCAAAGCCGTTAGTTGACTTCAGTCCCTGCTATGTAATGAAGTGAATTGAAAATTTATAGTGGGAGGAAGAAACTGGCACAATTGGGAAATAGCTCAGTTGTTACATAAACCCCTGTGACTAGATAATATTTTGTAGAGCTGAAGTAGATATACTTTCCTAGAAATGGTAGATTTTATCAGATTTCAAGATAGAGAGATTAAGTCTGTTTATCTGATACTGATAATGGGGAAAACAATTAGTGCAAATAGCATTTTTTGTACAGCAGAATGTAATTACTACATGATTGTAGTTTTTACTTGTGAAAGCCACTTCACATATGAAGTAATTTTTACAAATGCTATGACTTGCATTATTTTTATTAAGTAGCTGTAAAATTAAATTTGAGTTCTTCAATGATTTTGACTTGTAAACTCAGTGAAACCTCTGCATACTAAAGTATCCTTAGTGAATGAAGAGTTGTAGAACAGCAGATACATGAGATAATAGAGTTAAGTAAGATCTTTGCTGTTTCTGGGGTTCTTCATTCACTGCTTTTTTAGTGGCCTAGTCTCTTACGGCCATAAATGTGTTGATTTTGTGCTAGTATTAAAGCCAAAATTGGCCTTGTATCTGGAACTCCAACAATAATTATGTTGTAGGAACTAGAAAATGACCCACTTCTCTCAGCTGTGTCATTGCAGAAGAGCTACCAAAGGTGACACCTTCATTGGTTTCACAGAATGAGCAGGGAGTCTTGAAAGTGCAAGGGGAGTAGGTTTCCCTCACTGCTGCTTCCTCTCGAGCAAGAGCAAAGTCTGAAGCTGTGCAGCAGTGATGAATAACTGTTAATATGACTACATTTTAACTATACTTTAGATGTAAATGCATTTGGATGCTAGCATGCTGTTTTTGTGATGCAGTTTGTGATGCAGCATTTTAAACTGTGTTAGTGGTGTGTTGAAAAAGTTTTTTATAACCTTGTCTAGTAGGTTTGTGTGAATACATCATGCTCTATTATTTTTGCATAAACAGGACTTTGGCTCTACTCTCAAGGAAAAGGCACTTGCAAGGCCTGATGAGAGCAGGACATTTGTGTGTGAAAACTGGTCTGCTGTGCTTGGGAATGTATGGAAATAAATACAAAGTTTCATTCTGGTGATGGTTAAGGGAAACAGATGACAGATTTGTTGCAGTGATGCAAGCAGCATGAAAACAGTGGTGCAAGTGATTAGATGTCAGGGAAGCTGTGCTTGTCCACAGCTCCTATTTGCTTTGTTTTTCTCTTGGGTACGGTAGACTGATACTGTTGTCATAGATTTCAAACCAGTGAGCTAGTTTTACCGCTGGCAGCCTTGAATGCAGTATGTGTTTTAAAAAGTGGCTTTTCCTTTTAGGAGGTTAGGTTCTGTGTGTATTTCTTTGAAAGGTAGTTTTCCTAGCTGTTAATCAAACCTACATTTTGAGGCTCAGCACAGAACTGAAAACATCAAATAAATTTATGGCAGTGAAAACAAAAGACTGCAATTTAATGCTAATGACCTTGTAGCGACTGCAGCAGATTATTGATACTGAGTTTCAGATACCTTAAAAATTAGTCAGTCACTCTTGTAATCAAGAAGTTCTAGTTACATTTAGTGAATCATTCCAGCTTTTTAATAATTTGGAAAATAGAATAACTTGATGTCAAAGGCTTTACTAGAGTATGAATTCTAAGAGTATATTCTTTAGCTAGCATGTTTGCTATTAGCATGCAGATAAATAGAGATAAATTATAATTTTAAATAATTTGTTAAAATTGGAAATAACTTTATTTATATGATATTAATATTAGTGTAATAAGATGAATGCAGTTAACCTTGCATTTGGAAATTACTTTTTAAAATACCACATTTATAACTTGCTCTTTGAGTGTTGTTTGAATTATAAAATTTAGTGATAGTTTTGTTGCATTCTTAATTCTAAACCCGGTATCTTCTGTCATGATTGTGTTTGGCCTAAATGCCTGTGTTCCTTATACAGCTTTGTTGATTATGTGTGATCTCTGATCAACAGATGATGTGTTTTATTAGATGTAGGACGTATAGCATTCACTGTGCTGTGAGAATAGTCCTAATCCCGTTATCAGTTGTAATGAGAAGAGTTTACTTCAGTAAATTCACATTTAAAGATTTAACTTCTAAATGGACTTTGTGTGAACAGCAAGTTAATTGCTTTCATGTAGATGTTGACTAGAGGCTTTGGATATGATCGTGGAGAAAGTGCTTACCTTTCAGCTTGACAGATACTTATAAGGTGGGATGGTTTAGGTGCCTGCCTAACCTCTCTCTGTGCATGGGTGGTCCAGCCATAACTGAAGTTTCATTTAGTGCTGATTCTTACACTGTGTCTTGTCACTTCTGAGAGCAGTTCATTAATAAAAATGAGTTATGTCATGAGGAGATTTGACATGCTGTGCTCCTTTCTTCACAGCTGTGACAGGGAGTTTCCAAGCAGATTGCTTTAATTATAGTTAGTATTCAGATAAGGTCATGCTAAAATTATTGTGAAGTAAAAATACTCTATCTCCAAACTCAAGAGCTACCATTTCTACTAATTTGTAGGCCAAATAACCAGTCTCATTAATCTTGTTGCTTCCCCTGTTCATGGTCTCAGTGTGTATTGCTGCTCATGTTTTTTTCTGAATGCAGAATAACAGAAAGCTGTCAGAGAACTTTATGAGTGGGTTTGTGGTAGGGTGTGTGTGAAGAAATGTTTTCCATTTGTATCCAAAATGTTGTTTGCTTAAGTTGCCTTACATTTGATTAATTCACATTTGTTTAGGGTGCAGAGTACGTGTAAAAGGGCAATGGCTATGAGCTCTCCTTAATTTTAAAAGGAAGGTGTATACATTTGAATAGGGTAATCAAGTGATCAAGCCAACCTTTTGTCTTCCTAAAATAGTAACAAATAATTATATATATATATGCATTTTATAATCACGAACAATTACATAGAGAAAGATGTTTGCACATGGAGATGAATAGGATAGAGATGATGCTATTACAACTGACAGAAACAAAAAAATTCTACTCCCAACTCCAGGTACTGTGCCATTTTGGCTGTATTAAAGAACAGGTAGACTGAGTTTCCCTGTGTTCCGTGTACTAATAGAACTCGTGGATTGTTCTGCATCCGAAAGGGAAATTTGGGGTTTTTCTGGTGCCACAGAATAAGTGCCTTAGAGCTCTATGGCCCGTACTTTTTTCTCAAAACTCTGGAAGAACTAATTTCCTTCTGTTCTGACATGTCAGTGATTGCTTCTGCTTTTTTGTGCCGGTTTCTCCTGTGTGTTATAGACCAGCTCCTTAGGAACTGGTGGGTACATGTTCTTCATCCTGGGAATGAGCAGTTCCGGTAGTGAAAGAGGAATGAGGGGTATTCTTTAGCAAGTATTTAATGAGCCAGTTTGTTAAAACAGAAAACTACTGTATTTTTCACTGACAGTTATGTAAGTTTTTGGCATGATTTTGACTTAATTATTGGATTAATGATGCTCAGTTTTCTTCTCAATCATTTTTTGTAGTTCACGGAAGGACCTCAGAAAGCTCTTGGATGGGCTAAGCAAATGCCATCTGTGCAGCTGAATAAAAGTGTGTAAAATACTTAATTATGTATGAGGCTTTTCAGTAACTTCAAGGAATTCAGCAACAATTAAAATGAAAAGGATGATATAAGAGCTCAATCTATTTTTTCACAGGAAAACTGAAGTGTGCTTTGTCAGTGTAACAGTTGGGCACATTTTGTACTGAATAATGCAAGCTTGTTGAACTCTAGCATGCAGCTTTTGTTCTTGAGGCTTCTTGAAGCTGATGCAACCTCAGCAGAAACCTGAGGGGCTTTGCTAGCTGGTGGTAAGATAAATGCCAGCTTGGGTTTGTGTTAAGAGTAATCAAAAGAAATAACTGTTATATTGATTAAATGAAACTAATCTTCTGTCTTATTTTTTAAATTTTACTATTTTTCATCACATGTATTAAAGTTGAGCTTGTTTCACTAAGCGGTACTGTTGTAAACAATAGCAAGAGATGCTCTGTGTGTTGGGGAATTGATTCGTATATTCTGGATAAACCTTTTTGTGTACTTAGTCCGGTGTCAAACTCTTCAACCTCAGCTTCCACTTTGGTGCCTAAATATTACTGCATCAATGCATTACACACTGAAGAGGTGATTTGAGTATGAATTGAGATTTTTTTCATTCAGAACTCAGTTTTCTAAAAGATATGAATAACAATAGCCTCAGGAATTAAAAGCTCTATTTTTTTGCCCCCTTTCAATTCAACATGAAGTATTAATCTTGGAAGAATTTTTTATTGTAGTCATATTAATATTAAAGGCACCAACTTGTATCAGTGTTCTGTCATAAGAAACACAGTTTCTTTCTCAACTCATAGATCTAGACTTTTTGACTCATCCAATAGCATTTGTATAAGTCTTGTTAGCCTGACTGCAAAACTTTTGAACTTTTAAGTTGGTGATGACTAGTGATAAATACTTTTTTACTTTTTTTTTTTGAAATGTAGCAGGAAAGAAACCTAGCTACAATAACCAACTAAACTGCCAGTAGCTTTTAATGCTTCATTTCATACACCGCATGCAGACCTGCCTTTATTAGCTCTTTCTCATTCATAAGAAATATATTTTTCTTTTTTAACATGTTGCTATCTTTGAAGTCTTTCCTTCTAATTTGATCGCATTGGTAGCATTTTGAGCATTTGATAGCATTTCTTTTATCTAGTTTTATCTAGTTGGGTTGATGTTTTGTAAATCTTACTGTAAGGGCTCATGTTGCCTCCCATCATTTCTTTTTTGTAGAACTTCTCTATGCATTAGTAGCTGCTTTTCCGTACAAAATTACTTAAGTTCTTAACAGTGGCATAACAGACCTTATCGCTAGGATTTGGCTGATCACTCTTTGGATGGGAGAATGCCTTAAATTGTTGGTTTCTTTCTAGCCCTGCATTTTATACTCTATATGCATGTAAGAATTCATTCTTTTCCCAATCATATGCCAAATAATTTTGTCGTTTTGGATACCTTACTGCATGTTTTATTTTCTCATCTGCTCCATGCTCTCCATTCAATGTTGTTTTTTCTTTATAATCTTTTTTAATTGCTTGTATAAATATAGAAGTTTGTGTTTCCCCAGGCAGGAGAATAAACATTGAGACATTTAATTTCTGAAGTGAAAGGATATTTTATATAGTCAACAGTCCAGGCTATTTCTTATTCAAATCTGGTAATGTAATTGTGCAGTGTAAATGGAAATTCCAGAGTGGGAAGAAAGAGTGATGCCTGGGCACTACGTCCTGACATGAAAAGTAGTCATCTTTACATTTACTAAATGTTGAATTCCACATAATTTCTAATGCTAGCAATTTGATTTATACAATCTAATAAAAAATGAGAAATATTTTCAGGTGAACATTTATGATGATCATTCCTGAGCTGTTAGATTTAGTGTCCATTGTTGGACTGGCATGTGGAAGTGGAAACTGTTAATAATTCTCCAGTGTCTGAAAGCAAGCACACACTATTGCCTTGTGTATGTAATACATGCCTTTTCTGAGTGACTGTGAAGTCTGTGCATTTGTAGCTGCCTTGAATGACTTTGATCTCCTGTTATCTTAAAGCCCCAGTTTGTATAGTCACTGTAGTCTGTGCTGTAGCTCTCAGACTGGATTCATTCTGTGAATATATTTCCATGTAGTTGATGGCTTGTTTTGTTTTCTGGTGGAGACAAAATAACTGTTTCAGTACTGGGTGCTTCCCACAAATGGAAAGCACTCTACAGGGGAGAGGTGGGAGAGCCATGGCTAAGGCTGTGTCCAGGTGCATGGGGAACCACTTCCTGCTGCAGCAGGGGGAGCATCTCCCAGCTGACACCATCCCCACTCCATATGTGACTGGCAGGAGCATCAGATGAGCTCTCTGTGCTGAGTTAAAATGGTGCTCTTACTGCTGAGAGCAGGAGAAAAGTCACTGCCTTGTGACTCACATGCACCGCCTGATGTGTGCATTGTGTGGAGAAAAAGGATAAACAGAATAAATGTGCTAAGCTGTTGCCTGGAAATTCCATAACATGGGCACAGAAGACATGATCTTAACATTTCTATTTAAGGCTGTGAAGGTGATCCAGTTGCGATACTCAAGTATTTTAACATAGTGTGAGAAATCAAAGCTACAAGTTTAAGAGGTGGAGACACAGCAGCATTCTTAACACAGTTAATGGGATAGTGTTAAGGGAAGCGTGGAACACTGCACAGTTCAGGTGAAGAAGGTAGTGGAGGGCTGGCAAAACTGTGGTGACGTTCCAGCACTTGTTCCTTTTCTAGCAAACTCAACAACTTTGGATAGGTCTTCCCTCTTTATTCTTGATTCTATCCTGCCTTGTGTTTCTCTGGCTATGCAGTGGTTTGGATGAGGCAAAACTTAAAATTGGTTTATGGATCAGATAATTTTCGTTTGGGACTTGCCTCCTAGTCTAATTCACTGCAGCAGATGGAGTGTGCACTTGATCTACTGTGACAGGTACTGCTGATTAAAGTAGATCCTGAGTCCCCATAATATCATGACAGTTGCTCAGACCATAATTCACTGAGTTGATTTGGTTTTTCTTTGTGACATCTACATAGTTTTACTAAGAGTAGTGTTTGCAATTTTGCATGGCGGGGAAGATAATGGAAGCAAGGGGAGTTTAAAACAACCATTTATTTCTGAAGTTATTTATAAACTAGGTGAGGTACCCAATGGAATGGGGATGTTAGGTCTAGGAATGAGAGGATCCCTATGTTGACAGTGTTGCAGGAGACTTGTTTGTCAGACAGTAGCTTTGATTTCTTAAGTTTATTATCCACTAAAAAATAGAGATCAAACTGTTCTAATAGTTGAAAGCATTGCTTTCCTAAGAGTTGTGTGTGGATAGATGTTATGAGCCTGTATTTTCTCATAGACATGCATAATTTTATGTGTGTGAGTGCTAAAGATACTTAAAAACTGAAACAGAGAGATACTCAAAGTTCTGTTTCATGGTATTTAATTTAGGTCAGGGCACTGAAAACACTTGCTACCAGTGTTGATCATGCTGAACACAATGTTTCTGAGAACTGAAGGGCTTTCAGGTCTCTGGTTAATATGCTTAAGTATCCACAGGAACAAGTCTTTTTGTTATAATGAACACAGCAGAATATTCTCTTGTTTTCAATATTCTACACAGAAACGGTATTCCATAGGTTACTGAAACTACTGTAGAGAGTCTTATCAGTTTGATGTTTTTTTCTTTCGCTAGAGAATTTTGGTAGGTATGGATATTGAAATAACTTTGTCTGTCTTACAGTCTGATATGAAGCATAGAGGCTGGTATTTCGGTTTTAGGAAGATGAGAGTATTGGATCTCAGACTGCTGGGGATTACGTTTGAATTTTGTTTACTGATAACTTGAAACCATTGTCTTATTAGCAGAAATCCCTTTATTTACATAGTTACATACTCAGTGAGCATGGCAGCATTTGCAAGCAATATAATTTGCTGTCCATGTGGAGTGTAAATGGGGATCTTGTTACATAGGAGCATAGGATACCATACCATCTCTGGAAATCTACTTATCAAATTAAAATATGGATTTCATGCTGAACACAACTTATCATTTCAAGTTAAATTTTAACTGACATGTATTGTTATAATTCCACAGGCGAGCTTCAGATTTTTCTGTAAGTATTGTGGAGTTTTTCCTAGTTGCTGTGAGTCATTCAAGTTTTCATCTCTTGCAAGTTTTCAGGGTAGACACGATTGTTTTAAAATGCTGCCACTAATTAATTTTTTTTCTTTTGAGATGGCTTGACGGTAGTAGGTTCAAATAGTCATTTTAATTTGAACAGATTCTTCACAGGAAGAAAGTTCAAACTTCAGTTTTGCTGTGCGAAACGTGAGTGGAGTTTGCCTCAGAGAATTTCGGGCTCTGTAAAAAAGGCCTCTAGTGTAAATCACAGTTGTTAAGTCATCAACTAAACACACAAATTAGACCCCTCAATCAAATGGGTTTTTGTGCTAATAACAGATCCAAAGGAGTCTGTAGGAATGTTTTATGAGATCTTTAATGCGTTTGAACACCGAGAAGTCAGTTCCTTGTTGGCTTGAACTGGGGGTGAGTTGAATTTAGCTATAAGGTTACATCCCTGGAAGGACTTGCTCTAAACATGGATTCATATTTGTGCTTCTTTAAGCAGACAATCCATAGCAGAGTCTTACAATATTTAAAATTATAGGTAGTTTTCCTTTTGTTCTCAAATGCTTTGTCTATTAATGAAAAAATACTGTGTTTGCTGGATTATGCTCAGCTCTTCTGGATGAACAGTGTACTAATGGAAATCAGCATTTTCTGCTTCTATAAATAGATTGGCAGCAGCTGCAGAGCAAAACAGGCAAGCTTCTGGTCATTTTTATTATTGCCATTGAGAAATGGGTTGAATGGCTGTGGAGTGTGCCTGCTGCAGGGGAGTGTGCAGGCTGAGTTGAGGATATGAGTAGGGAGGGTGAAGACAGAGTGTATTTGCAAGCCAGCGGTGTGAGAATAGAGGTAAAGAGCTTGATGTTCCTTCATTTAGGAATCCTTAGGCTGAGTTTTGAGCTTTCTGATGTACAAGACATACTACTCAGCTGGTTAAAAGTCATGAGTTCTTAAATGAGATCTGGGGATAGATTTTTCTAACGTCTTTATAATGGAATATAAGGCAGCTTTTGTAAGTGTGCTCTCTCTGAGAATATCCTCATACTGTGCCCCGAGAAGCTGCCTCCTAAAATTTTCAGTTCCTTCGTTGGTTCACCTTGTTTTGTCTTCTGCATGGGGGAGAAATGCGGTGAAAACGCTCACCTCCTGCAGCATTCTTCCTTCCCCTGCCTGTGTTTACATGTGTGGGATTTTTTTTCCCTTGAAAGCTAGCAGTCTTCTGTTAAGAACCTTCCTACAAGGTCTTGGGAAACATAGTGAGCTGTAAGAATTGTTTTCCTGAAATACAGATACACTTACTTCCTGTGTTTCTCGAAGTACACATAATCAAATGGATAGTAGATTTGACTTGTGCTGAAAGATATGGAATGCCTTTATATTCCCTCTTTAATAACAGCACATTTCGTGAATCTTGATACCCAACAGATGTGGATAATATAAAAAGCAAAGGAAATAATGAAATACAGTATTATCATGACGGGTGGGAGTAGAGAACATTTATGAACTGTTGCTTTAGAAACAGCACCATCAGCCTGTGAGATGGCTAAAGATCACCTAAAAGCAAAGCTCAGTGTATACGGAAGCCTTGGAAACTGGGAAGTTTCTTAGCATCTTAGTTGTATGTTTTACCAGTGCTTTAATCTGTACTCTTTGTACTGAATTAGATCTTAGTGATATTAACTATTTTTCAAGGAGAAACACAGAACCCTAACAATTAGATTCTTAGCTTATTATTTTTAATGCTGTTTGAAATGTATGTATGTTTTTAAACTTCTAATGGATTTCTTGTCTATTGATAGTCTATGTACTTTTAGGTGCTCTACTACTAGAAAAATGGATCATATTAATTTTTCATAGAAGGCAGTATTGACAATGTGAAAAAGTACAGAACATGTTTAAGAAGAAAACATGGACTTACTCTTTTTAAAAATTATTCCTCTCACGTTTTATTCAGCCACCATCTTAAGGGAATAATTATAGCTCATTCACTGTGAATGACCATTTGTGACAAGAATGAGGTCTAAATGATTGGGAGAGATGAGGAACATGGTATTTGGCAGCTCCTTGCAGGCTGTTAGGAGTTATAAATGAAGTACTAAGTTTAGAAAAACTAAACAGTTCTAAATCATATGAAGTCTAGGAGAAATAAATAATAGGTGTCTCAGAGTGCTTTTCAAGTTAATTGCTAAACTACTGAATAAGAAGATGGACTTTTTTCAAGAAAAAGCCAAGTATTTTTCAAGAAAAAAAAGGAGCTTAATTCTTTCTAGAAAGTATAGAAATTCTTAAAATACAAAGGTAATGTCTTTTGTGGAACGAATGGAAAGGAGGAAAAATAGTAACTTTTATTTAGATTTAGTTTGACTTGTATAATTCCTTGTCTATAAAGACAGGCAAAAAGAGTTAATTCCAAGAATCTTTGTGTAAAAGACTTTATACTAAGTAAACCTTTCCTTTCTGTTTTTAGTCAGCAGATAAGCAGCGAGCCCTGGAAGAAACCAAAGCCTACACAACCCAGTCACTAGCAAGTGTAGCCTATCTGATCAACACTTTGGCCAACAATGTTCTCCAAATGCTGGATATCCAGGCATCCCAGCTTCGACGCATGGAATCTTCAATCAACCATATTTCACAAGTGAGACTTCTTTTTTCTTTTGCCTTTGATATTCCATAGAAAGTAAAACTTGGAATTAACATCTTGTGAGCGAGAATAATTTAAAACAGAAGGATGCATTTCTTCTCATATTCATTCTGGGACTGGGTCCCATCACAAGGTTCTTTACCAGTGTTAGTATGAGCATTTTACATGCCATAACAGGTTAAATGCATTCTCAGCCAGTTTATTGTTTGGAGAGGGGGTGATTCTGCATAAGTGAAAAGCACAGAAAAATTGCTTATGGTAAAATGAGAATATTGTGTTAAGAAATGTGAAATGGATGTTAGAAAACAGTACTTGTCATCTTTTTACTTCTTCTGTTACTGTAATACTGGCGTCTAATGACAACAGCATAGATGACAAAAATAATTTGCTCCTGCCTCTTTGTAATAAAATGTACTTTGCAGTGACATGAACAAAAGCCAAAATTAATGTTTCAATTTGCATATGACTGCAGAACTCCAGCCATTGTTTGCAGTTCTTCTGAGCAGCAATAAACTAAGCTACTGTAATCAGAAACCCAGGTTCAATCACCACATCGATGAGAGAATTTTGACTGCCAGAATGGGCTGAGAATGAATGATAAAGTGGAGATTTACTAGCCATTGATGGATTAAAAGAGAAATTAAACACAATGATACAGCAGTTTCTGTTTTTCTGTGTCTGTTTACTGAATATTTTGTGTCTTGGTTGACCAATACATTTTGACTGCTGGAGTTTCTTGATCTCCATGTGATAATATAAATTAAAATAAAGCATACTGTGGTATTTAGAAAAACATTTGAAAGCAGGGGCTGTGTAAGGAAGTAAGTAGATGGATTTGGTCTATTAACTTGCTGATGCTGAAGGGGTTGCTAAGCTAGTAGAGGTTTGAACCAGCAAAAGATTTTATGCTGGCTTAGTGGGCTGAATTGGCTTTTATTGGGTCAGAGGAGTTCCAGGGCAGGTACAAAGAAAGGGGTGGTGAGGATTTTCTCTTCTGATAGTGCTATGCTGTTAAATTGCCTGAGTTGTCTTATGGATCTGCATCAAAAATAAGCTGGAAGTTTGATTTCTTCTACTAAGTGCTCTTTGTTAATCATTACATGGACAAGTAAATTAATTTTTTTCCCCAGAAAATGTCATAAATTATTCTGTGTATGTCTGTGTGCTATATCTATATGCTGTGTGTGTGTATATGCCTGTGTGTGTAGGTGCTTCCTCACAGGCTGGTGCCAGCTGACATGTGTCTCAGCTGTTTGAGAGCCTGATGCAAAGGACAGTGTATTTTGCATTTCGTGAATGTGGAAAATTTGTTTTGTCACACAGCTTCTGTAAAGTAGCTTTTGTGGAAAGGGCCATAGCATTTTAAATTTTTTTCCTCCTGAGAAGGTGACATTTATGCAGGATGAGGGCTAGGTTAGATTGTCTTTGACCTTTATACAATACAGCTAGTGATTTAAAATAGAGCACTAGATTAGCAGTACTCCAACACCTAATGAAGATGTGTCTGCAAAATTTCATAGGTTGAGCTTGAACAAGCAAAAAAAATCCATGATGGTCTTTTTTTAAAATACTGCTGTAAAATTGAAAATCTAGTTTGTTTTGGGGGATTTTTTATGCAGTTTGCTTTGGGTTTTTTGAACCTGCATCATCCGCATGTAGGGTGCTCCCCAAATGTTCATGGAAGAAATAATATCAGAGGAGCAGACAGTATTTGAATTTTGGATATGGCATACCTGAAGTGTGTTGATCCAAGGAACTTTATTAAGTTGAATTAATGTGTTTGGAATTGGCTTCCTCCCATAATACCAGTGTTGTAGATTCTTGTGTTAACTGTCTTAATTTCCATGGCTATTTTTCTTTAAAAAAATTAATTTACACAGTTTGTCTGTAAATTTTCAGGAAATTTGGTTATACTTCTCCTGAAATTAGCCTAACCTGCAGAAGGCTTCCTTGGTCTTTATGTTGGGTGTAAGGTTTAGTGGACTTTCTCTGATAGTCCTGAAAATGCTTTGTGTATAATACCTGACTGCCAAATTAGGATTTTAGTCAGCCTGACTTGAAATGAAGTCAGTACCATAGAACAGAAAACAGGTTGGTAATTACCATCTGCCCACTGTGTAGTTTTGCTTTAATGTTTTGGTCAGTAGGTCTTGGTATTTAAGTTTAGAAAACACTATATGGAAATTGTGATATCTGGATGTAATCCTGCTTTTAATTCTGATTTGGGATTCCACATATTCTAAGAGGGGAGCAGAATCATTTGGTGCTTGGTATGAAAACTTTTCCTGAAGTGTTTGTTTTGTACAAGTAGCTCAGACTGGGAGAGGTGTGATTAACTTTGTAAGATAAAACACTCTGGTTCTCCATTCATTGGTAGAACAGCAATTTATATCACTTTCAGTGTTTCCTTCTAAATGCCAACTTAATCAAAGAGCTGAAAAGGAAGCTGATAATCATTTGTGCTTTTTCAAATTATAAATAGGTCATGAATAAGGAAATTGTTACTATTGAAACTATTTTTATACAAGTGATTAAATCCTATTGGTTTGAAAATTAGAATTATTTTGGTTTGGTCTGAAAGCTGATGAATCTATTCTTACTTGCCTTATTAACCTTGTCCAGAACTAGATGATACACAGTGTTTCGTATTTGACTAAGAATTTAAATCTTAAATACCGATCATATGTACAAATATTTATACTTGTTAAAAAAATTATCTTGCAGCTTTCAAAGTAGCAGTCACTGTGAAATACTGCTAACATCCAAATTCTTTAAATTAATTTGGCAGATTTTCAGGTTTTGATATTTGTATGATGAGAAATGTTTTTCCAGGTTTAGTTACAAAATCTCTTACTTATTAGCAAGGTCATTTTTAAAACAGCTGCTGATTATATAAACAAGCATGTTATCACAAAGAGGAGTGGTAGTGATGAGTTTTCTCCAGAGGCAGTGTTGTGGGGAGTCTGCTGTATCCTCCTCTCACAGAAGGGGCTGCCATGATCCTGGCTGTGAGAAGAGGCATGGAATAGACTCCAGGCTTGGCTTCTCTGCAGGCAGCTTAGCTGGGCTGTAACAACGTGTGTGAGCTGCTGGGTCTCTACAGGGAAGTTCCCTTGGACTTCCCATTGAAAAGTCAGTAAAGGTTTGTGACCTTTTTCAGTTGTTTTATTCTTGCAAAGTACAAGAATAGCAAAACACTTAAAAATACGGTAATGCAAGGCTAATTTACACAGTGTATATTACCTGTTTATGGAACAAGTAGCTTTGCAGCATTTTTGTAGCATTATGATCTCATTTTTTGTGTATAAATTACATGCAACTTGAGACAATTAATGTCACATTTCTAACATGTCAAAATTAGGCAGTTACTACTTTTAAAATAATAATCCAGTTTTCAAGGTAATTTGCAATTAGTTTGAGTTGCATCAAATTAATGACATTAGTAAAAAATAAAAGTCCAACAATACTATATTTAAGCAACATTTTCTTCTAGGATTTTTGAAACTTTTCTAAAAGCCCAGACTAACAGACCAACAGTTTATTGATAAATTTAAATTAGTGTTTTGAAAAGAGGAAGAAATGAAGGTTTCTGGAGACCTTTATCTCTGAAATTTCACTACAGTTCAGATTTTCAACATGCTGTTGTGGTTCAACCCTAGCTGGCAGCTAAGCACCACATGGCTGCTCACTCAATCCCCCCTACCAGCCTATGGGTAGAAAGTCAGAAGGGTAAAAGTGAGAAAAATTGTGGGTTGGGATAAGTACAGTTTAATAATGATAATGATGGTAATAATATAGAAAACTAATGAAAATTAAAATATCTAAGAGAGAACTAAAAGCCAAGAAGAAATGATGCAAATGAGAACAATTGCTCAGCAGCAACCGAGCGGTGCCCAGGCAGGCCCCAGGCAGCAGCCCCAGCCAGGCTCCCCCAGCCTGGTGCTGCTGGCCATGGGGCCCTAGGGAGTGTTGTCCCCTGGGTCAGCAGGGCCGCTGTCCCGGCTGTGTCCCTTCCCAGCTTCTTGTGCACCCCAGCCTACCCCGTGGTGGGTGGGATGAGGAGCAGAAAAGGCCTTGACTCTGCGCAGTCGCTGCTCAGCAGTAACTAAAACATCCTGGAGTTATCAGCTCTGTTTACAGCACAAATCCAAAACATTGTCCCATACTGTGAAGAAAATAAACTCAGTCCCAGCCAAAACTAACTTAAGTTAGTTAAATGCTACCTTAATATTTTGAGAAATTTTGTTTACAGGTAGAAGAGAATATTTCTCAAAACTCGTGAGCTCAGTGACTTTTAAGTGAAGTTGTAACTTTCCCAGAAATTACTTCTTTTTTTTTTTTGTTTTAATATTTGCAGAGCTTGAAATTGGTTTTGTTGAATTCAGTATGAAAACCTGATGTTTCAAAATGGTCAGAAAATTCCTATTTAAAAGAAATTCAGTTGTTCATACTTATTTTTCCCCTTAAGCTGTCCCTTGGCTATTGCAGGGATCTTGGAAAGCATAGGAAAAGATGATAGTAATGAGCCGAACCTCTAACAAACTGTAATTTAAAAACTTTTGGCAAAGCTAATGGAGCTATGTAAAAAAAAATTTAGAAGCATAATAATGCTGTCAGGAATACAAAATTTCTTGTTAAAAACCAGGGTTTTAAGTTATAGAAGAGCACAGTGTATCCCATCTGCTTTTCCGAACGGATTTTTCAAGCCAGCTGTTTTATTAGTCCAGCTCTAACTCCAAAAACTTCTCAATAGAACTTTCTAAGCTGCTGAATAAACATTTTGGTAGCCTTCTCCTGCCTTGATGAGGGATTTATGTTAGTACCAGAGGTAATAATTGCCTGTGTGTTGAGGATAAATGTTTTCATTTTCTTCAACAGCAGGTTAATCTTTGTTACTTCCTCTACTAATGGAATACTGCAGTGTTCCTTTCTACTGTTTTATAGATGTATTAGGATCTCATGACTTCCACAGTCTACTAAACAAGAAAATGAAATGTTTGGAAAACTGCCAGCAGAATGCTTTTCAATACTGTTTAAGGCATATGGACCAGAATTACGTGCAGTTTTTATACTCTTAGTCATTCCATAGCTATTTGAGTTAAAAGAGATGTTTTGAATCACAATACAAGAGGAATCCCACCACATGAGCTTCAGGTTTTAATTAGGTTTTATGCACTTCTTTGTTTGTTACTGTAGTTATGCCTCATGACCACCATAGTCCTTAAGGAAACAGGTTGTACTCCTGGCTCCTGTTGAAAAGTGGCTCTTTCCGTTCACGGAAACAGCTTTGCCGAGACTCCATCGCTACAGTAACATGAGCATTAAATATCTGCACTCGCATTGTATTAGTGGATAATTACATAAGAAAGTACTGAAAGAACATATTCAAAGTTGCAGAGTTCTAGCACTTGAAATAGAAAGTAAGAAATCATCTTGCCAACCCTGCACTAATAACTTCCTTTTTGATTTGTATATCAAAATCAAGACTCTGAGTGTAGTATTCAAGGCATGAAACTGGTTTTCAATGACCAGATTCAGTCCCATAAGATTTTGATTTTCCTGTATATCTGAAGTGCAGCTGCTGTTGCAGCTGAAGTTTTTTACGTTATAGCAAAATGGTGTTGTGGCCTGTGAGGAAAAGAACATGCAAGAGTCAGGGTCATGTTCTCCAGTGATATGTCTAGACCAGAGATAAAGTCTGCACTAGAGACTGAGTTCATCAGTGGTATCAAACATGAGACTGCCCTCCCAAGGTGTTGCAGTCACGTAGCTTTAGCTCCTTAAGACAGTATGTGCCCGCTGACTCCTCAACAGGTGAGGTGAGGAGTCTGTAGAACATCTGTTCCAGAATGTGCCCTCCTACTCCCTGTGCTGTGAAAGCAAAGCTCTGCCACAGAGAAGGGATAAAGCCTGAGATGGAAGATGAAATCTTGCATCTTACCCTGATGCAGATTGCTGTACTTTAGGTACTCTGGCCTGGAAAATGTTGCTGTGCTCTGCTTGCACTTGTGCTTGTACCATAAATGCAGTACCATAAGAGCTGTGAAGATCTGATCTGCAGTATTCTCTTGGGGGTTGGTGTACAGTCCTAGTCATCTAGGGGAGCTTCAGAAAGGACTTTGGCAAATTGAGTGGGGAGTGGTTTAGTTGTTAAGTAGTTGCAGAAACATATGTGTTTCTGTTACACTTGTGTGAACTATGAATTTCTGCAGAATTTATATATTGGCCAAATCTTGGTGGGTTTTTGTGGGGGTGTCCCAGATAGTTTAACTACCCCTATTAATTTTCAAATCATTGCTCAACAAACTTGAGCTTTCTGAAGAGAGGTTTGCCAATACATTTTGACCTTGAAAATTCTATTTTTCTGTAGCAGTATTTTAAGAAATAGCTATGCACCTTTAGTGGAAACCTTACCGTTCTAGGCAGGTGAAACTAGAGGTGGCGAAAATGTACATGACAAAGCTGTAGTCAGTGCTTAATTTTAGAAAGTTGCAAAATCTTGCAAATATGGTGCTGGGAAGGCCATCTTGATGATAGTGTTGTAAGCTCACATATAATGCTCCAGGTATTTGTGGAAACCCTTCTGTGGAAATAATGCAAAGAAATAACTTCTTGGAAGTAGTTTGAGGGTTGGTTGGGGTTTCTAAAATACTTTTTGTAATTTTAAAGATGGTGATGATTGTTCAAGGTAGCACAGGTTCCATTAGCTTGTTTTGCTATCAGTAGCACAAACAGAGGGGCAAAACAGTGTAACCAACCCCACTGTCCCAGTGCCTGCCCATAGAAAAAGAAAATGGACAGAAATGTTCATTATGAAAATGAGTTCTCATTTGTTCCTGTTGCCCCATTAGTACAAAGCCTGGTTCAAAACTGTGAAAAGTGTTTCTGGTGCCATTCATGATCAATGAAGTGATAACGAGAAATCCTATGAGTGTTTAGAAATCCTTATGGTGGATTCTGGCTGTTTCCTTACTTTTGTTTTTTATCCTGTAGCTAAAACTGTTTGTTCACAGTTTTGCAAATTTCCTATAAGGAAAGCTGTTTTGTGAACAAGCAATTATTTTTGTTTTAAATAAGGCAAGGAATTCCATGCCCCATGGTTTAAGAGATGATGTTTTCCTGGAAGAGATAGGTAGACTTTTTGGTAGCATTTTCTTACTCTTGTTACCTAACAAGGTTCATGTACGTGTTTTTAGGCAATGAATTTTCAGCAGGACTTTGTCTTACACCAAAGATGCTCCTGTGGTACTGATTTTAGCATATATAGGGAGGGATTTCCACTGTTCACCTTAGACATCCAAAGGGAAGACAGTGGGCTTAACCTCTGATTTTATTGTGTATAAATTAGTATGGAATACCTTCTAAAATCTAATCATGGCTTTGTGATGAGTGAGCTGTAATGACAAAAATACTTCCTTGATTTGTCGGAGTGAAATTTTATTCTGTCATATAATTACCAGTCCTAGTTTAGCAAACATTTACAGTGTAAGAAAACCTGCTTATGGTTTGTTTTTCAGGTCTTAAAGTGAAGGTTTGGGAAGGCATCCTTACACTTCATCTAATTGGAGCCTATGTCAAAGATAATCTTCGAGAGCAGTTGTAAAATAAAAAAGAATAAGTAAAGGAATCTCGTAAAACAATGTCAGTAAATTGCTGTGAGCTACTAAGAATGGAAAGGAGAAGGAATTTTGTGTACCTGAAAGAACAAGGGTAACAGAAAACTCAAAGAACCCCAGATATTAGCATGGCTTTAGAGGTGGCAAATTCAGCAGTAAATTGAAGAAAGATGATGTAATCAAGTATATGTAGTGATATGTTTAGTACAGTGTAGAGATCTTCAAAACATTAGAACTGATTTAATTTTTTTAAATACTCTGTATTCCATTGCATACCACTGTTAGTAAATACACTGCGTCTTTTGTAGACGGTGGACATTCACAAAGAGAAAGTTGCTAGAAGAGAAATTGGTATCTTGACTACAAACAAAAACACCTCAAGAACTCACAAAATCATTGCACCAGCTAACTTGGAGCGACCAGTTCGCTACATCAGGAAACCTATTGATTATACAATTCTAGATGATATTGGACATGGAGTGAAGGTAGGTGATACTGTTAAAACAGCCAAACTGCAAATTCATTGTCTATGTATATTTTCAAAATAACCTGATGCTTTTCATGGTAATATACCAGTTTCTCCTTGCCTGGACAATGTGTCTGTAAACATGAGAGGAGTCCTGTCTGATTTCCAGTTGTCTCTTCCCCTTCTCTTGCCCCAGTGTTTCTAAATGTTGCAAACTCACTGAACCTTGTTTCTGACTGGGACTGTAAGGCTCCCCTTTTAAAATGCTTCTGAGTATCAACTTGTGTGATGCTGCTTTTATTGTTTGAATCAGTTGCCAGGGATATACGTGGGAACTGAAGTATTTATGGGCTTCCTTTTCTTCTTTCTGCCAGGGTCAGTTATACACAAACCCAGTGATGTGCTTTGTTAAAGTGAGCTCTCTAAAACTTTTGTGCCATATGGGGTTTCAGGATGGGAATATTACTGCAGAGTTTAAAGCCAGCTGCTTTTCCCTTTTAAGATTAGGAAAAAAGAAGGAATTTCAGGGCAGAGATCAGTCTGAGGCACAAGTGGTGGCCGTTAGATCAATGTACATGGCAGCAGTAATATCATGTGTGAGGTTAGATACGCATTTTTAAAAGCACATCCTGAATATAAACACAATCTTAGCAGGTGTGAGCTCATTGTTAAATTCTGCTGCCAGGAAAACAAGTATGGAAATAAGAACATTGGCAATATTAAAGTTCCAGGAAATGAAAGGTAAATAACACAAAGTGATGTCATTTTTAAAAGACAAACTAACAAATCTGTAAACCTGCTAAGTTGCAGTAAGGTAAGATGCTTCTTCCAGTCAAAGTACACCAGAATTTCTTTTGCTTAACTTCTAACTGCATTAGGTTATCTCTGTTCTATTTGATTTGTCTACTTGGATGGCCATTTAAATGGCAATAGGTTGTTTAACCTAACTTCTAAAATTCAGATTCTGAACAGTTTGATTTAAATGTCTTTCCCAAGCAGTTTTGCTTAAGGTCTTTTCAGCATCCTGTTTGTTAACAGAAAGCCTCCTTCCCCCCATTTCTTACCCAGAGAATCAGCCTCTGAACAGATTTTAAAAAGGCATGTGACTCTAAGCTTGATTTGGAAAACCAAACCAAAAAAAAAAGCACCCCCAACTTTAATAACTACAGTTTTGACCAGGAAATTGTTACCAGTCTTGTGTTAAAATTTGCTACCAATCTTGATTTTATGCAGGTCAGCAGATCTCCTTCTGGATATGGATGGAGCATATTAACCTGTAGGATTGCTGTTGCTAATATTTTAATCATCACTTCTTGTTTCAGGGAGATCAATTTAGAACTCATTAAAGAATAGTTTTTAATTGCTCTGCAGCACAATCTTATTTAGCACGGGCTCTAAATCATTATAATTGGTATCCCACTTACCTTGATGTAGCAGAGTCATACTAAGATGCAATGAATTATGTTCTTCTGAAAGAACATAGTTCATCGAATGGATGATGACTCCAAGTGTGTGTTTACATCCATTTATTATGCTTGTGATAGACTTAAATTATATTTACAATGCACTATGTTTATCCAGACAATGAAGAAGTATTGTGTACTTGTGAAGCAATAATCAGAGAAGTTGAAGTCATGCTGTCCTTACGATTGCAAATGTGTTCCAATCAGGTTAATCCTGTGTTTAGCACAGAAGAAAGAACAGCTCTGTTACTGGTGGGAAAAAGGTGGCCAGTTGCGTTTATGAAACTGTTGTTTTTGTTCCGCTTGAGATTAGTTTATTAGATCTCTACTACAGATTAGTTTATTAGATCTCTGACTGTAGAACAGAAAGAAAAAAATAAAATCAGTAGAAACTTTAAATTTGCCTATATATAGCTCTTTATTATTTCAGCTGTGATACTTTTCCCTTCAAATGATCATTCAGAAGGAGTTGTTGTATAAACAGCATCAAAGTTCCAGTTAGCATCAGGGTTCCTCAGTCTGCATTCTATGTCCTTTTTCTACTGAAGGGCTTCTGTTCCAATACTTGGACCCAGAATAACATATTTTCAGGACAGGCAGAACGCTGATGCAGCAGGCATTCATTGCAAACCCTGAGAAAGATGGCAAGCTGAAAAGAATAATACAGGAATTAGTGGGAGGCTCCTTGACTGAGAAATTCAGTATGCCGTGCTGAGAGAAGTAGTACAGGCTATTGAGCATCTCATTCCTTCCTTTCAGAAAATTGAAGCATAGTGGAGACCATATTCAGGAGAGGTTGCTCTATAGTGTGGTGTCTTAATAGATGTGAGCATCCCAGCAGTGCCTCCTCATCTTCTCTCCCTGAAGCTACAATCTGCAAAAATCTAAGGAACCTTTTGGGTGAAAGAGACTTGATTCCAATTTTTTTCCAATGTTTCCCAAGTTACAAAGTCTTCCAACCTATTGTTCCCACCAAAGAGTTCTTTAGTCAAGAGAATGGGAAAAAAAAGTGGTCCCTTCAGCGAGGTGTGTATTAAGGCATTGTAGTTACCAGGCAGTGCTGCTGAGGTCTCTGCTGAAGGACCTTCCAGTGTAATTGACTGCTCTGGCCAGTACATGGGGACCACAGAACTCTAAACTCAAAAACAGGAGATCTTCTAGTAAATCAGATTATGTTTCTCTTTAATAGAGCAGGTTCTCTCCTAAACGGGTGAAACTAATCAGTCACTCTGGATGCTCTACTATTTATCTGAATATTTAAATAATTATTTATTAGGATATTTAAATATTTACCTGAATATTTAATGTTCAGTGTTGCAGAAAGTGTAAGAAATTTAATTATACATTTAAATGAATTGAACTGAAAACAGATCATTCAAATGGAAAGACAAGTAATTTTAAAAGAAACTAGTATGGGGAAAGAAGATGTATGATATTGTGCCAGTAAGATGCAGGACAAAAGGCTAGCACTTAGGCTTTAAAGTAAGATTTTGCTGTCAGTTAGTGTCTTAATTTATACTTTAGAAAATGTGGATATGTGGTGCTGTATCTATAGAGAGTGCTGTACTTCTTGCAAGACATAATGATTTACTCTTGATCTTTGTTCAAGAGAGATCTCATGACATCAAGTTAACTAACAGCATTCTTTACAAAAGAATATATATTACCTTAATATGTTAGAAGCTTCCATTTCAGCTACTTGTAAACATGCTAATGAATGTAAACAATTTAAATGAGCTCAGGCTCATTGATAAGGCTAGTCTTTGACAGCTCAAATGAATTAACCTCTGAAGTTAATCCATCTAGGTTTCATGATAGGTTTTGAAAGAAGCTGCCTTTATGTTAGCGCTGTAAGAACTTGAGTAAACTGTGTACAAGCATTTGAACGTTAATTTTAAAGTAATAATTTAAAGGCTTTGTGGACAATGTATATTAAAAGTTTCAGCTTGAAGATCTTTTGTTCATGACATTCTGCTTTAACCACTCTTTCTATGATCTACTGATACATTATTTTGTTAATGCTGAATGCGTAACTTTTTTCTTTCTTTTTCCTTTCTCTTCATATCCTGAAGTTCCAACTAACCTTTCAATGCTTTTTTTCCTTACCTCTTTTATTTGCTCCATTTATGCATTAAGTGGTTGCTTAGATTTAAGGTAAGAAACCCCAGGGCTGGATTTCCATTCTTCTTCTGAGATTATTACACACGGGGAGATGAATAGCATCAACGCTACTGATTGTTTAAAACAACACCCGCTCTCCCTTCTGTGTCCCAGACCTTCTGTTGAGTAATTCATTGTGGATAAGCATTTTGTGATATAAATTGATGTGTATATGGAAGGAAGTTAACGCAGTTAATTTAAAAAGCTTTGTGGTAAAATATGAGCTGCCCTCAGCATATCTAGCAGGTCATTTATAAGGGAGGGATGTTGTGAAGTGTTTGTGAAGACAAAAATATACACAGACTAGATAGCAGCTGAATCTGAGCCTCCCCCTGTGTAATATTCTTTTTATCCTATATACGGTGTCAGTTACGGTTTGATTGGGGTTAACGTTTCAGTGTGAGATTGCTCAGATAATAAGCTCCCAAAGGTGTGTAACAAATTCAAATCTGTATATTATTTTTTAAAGTTGCAGTATTCTTAATTTTTTCAGAAATGGATAGGCCTGCTTAAATACTCAGAGGCATTCATCTATGGAAACTTCCAGAAATTTGATAATTGTGTAAAATACTTAGTAACTGTGAAACAACAAGATAATTGATGTATTTAGTTGAATATTAAATGAATAGTGCATCAAATAACTCAGGCTGAAGTATGTCAAATTCTCAAGGGTCTTAAAGGTCTAAATGTTAGTAGTCTTAGTGGCTGCAGAAGCAGGAGTAAAGAGCATCAAATCAATTAGACAAGCAGTTAAATTAAGTTATATGATATTATGGTGGAGTTCATAGTACATTAATGAATAGATAGGTTAGAGCCTTTATTGAGTATTGTGATCTCCTCCTCCTGAGGTGCAGTTGGTTTGGAGAAAGAGGGAATGGAAGTTTTTTAGTAGCAGGTGCCACAGTTGTAATGAGGGAACATATTTTGGAACACAGAATGCTAATATGTAGAATGAGGATATTAATTAAAGGAAGTTCCAAGCTGAAGTGAAATATTTTTAAGTCTTTTCTATGCCTGGAAAAAGCTAAAAGAAAATCCTGTGAATTCCTGAGATTGCCTGTAAAGCCAGGTATTTCTGTAGATATCTCCATGATGTCCCTGTGAAATTGAACAGATGGCACTTTTAGTCAGGCATTTAAGTGTATGCAGCATATCTGATAACAATTGAAAATTTTTAACTTATGAGGGAATTCTCACATGTCATTTGAAATTCGTGTTTACATAGCTGTGCGAGGTGTACAGTATTTCAACTCACTGCTTACATACTTTTAATTTGAGAATGGCAAGATATGTCTCCTCCCTGGTTTTTTACTGTCTGTTTACATAAAATGGATATTTTTGATGCTGAATATGTCTTATTCTGGACACGCTTAATATTGGATGATGTTTTTCTCAGTGTTCTTAAAAAAACAATTTGCAAACTCAGTTTTCTTTGTTGCTTTCTGCAGTTGCAGTTTATAAACAATTAATGACTATCCTAAGAAAAGTTCTAAAATGGTGTAATTATAGATTATATGTAAACTGATATATCTGCGCATTATCTACAATAAGAGTCTCTTGGCAATAAGAATCTCTTCAGCCTTTCAGAGAAAATATTTTTTCTGTTTATAGGTTTGGAATGAAAATAACATTTTTTGTTATAACACCATTTCTTTATTTACTAGAGTGAACCCAATTAGCCATTTGATTTGAGGAATCCCAATATGTCAATGAACCTCTCATAGCCAAAACATGAGGGTTTAAAAGAGAAAACAAAAAAGGCAAAAAGCAGCACAGCATCTCTCAGAAGACCTGAGTTATTCTTTAAGTCTCACTATAATCACTGTGCATCAGGCTGAAAGAAGAAGACTAAAAAGCAGTTAGCAACCTCAGTTCTGTGTGAATGGTTGTTTTACTTCACTTCGAAGTGAAGTAAAATGATTGGATATGAAGTGTTTAGCCTGCATTTCTTTTTTGTGACTGCAAAAAAGCCTTAGCCTTACCTAACAGCTGTAATATTAAACTGACTGACTGTAGCACTCGATTTGTGCCTGAGTAACTTTAAAATGTAAACAGATTCTGAAGAAAATTCCAGTTACAAGTCAGAGGAAAATCAAATGAAAATGACACTGTTTAAGCCTTTTTATATTCACCAGACTTGGTTCTTCATTTACTTTACATAGATGGATGTGGTAAAAACAAGTAAGCTCATTTGCTGAAGCTTCTACTTATGGTCATTTGCCAAAATGGGCTGACATTTACACATTTCACTTTCATGTAAACTGGTTAATGAGCTGACAAGCAAATGGTTTGATTGGACATGTACAGTAAGTATTTGAGTGGCTGAGCACAGCCTCAAAAGGAATTTACTTTGAGGTAGTAGATGATGGGCCAAAAATCTATTCATCGTCTCTGTAGCTTTAACAAGATGAAGCAAGGCATCAGAAGGTAGTTTTCATTCAGCCTTGGGTTGTTTTTTCCTGTAATTGAGTATAAAATCTCTCCAGAAGGTCGAGGAACTGCCTGAAGTTTCTGAATATAATCTGTGAAACATCACTGATGGGACACCTTTTCTTACTAGGTATTGGGCAAAAAAAATATTCTTTTGACATTCTGAAAGTTCTAGAAAATACAATGTGACTGTTAAGCAGTACTTAAAAATTTCTGGCTGTGTCCAGCTTTGGAAAGTATCTCCTCCTGAGGTTTGATTGTGTTGAATATCTGGTATTCAGGATTTTGGGGGAAAGAAACAACCAACCGACTGAAAATAGCCCAACCCCCAAAAAGCCCACCTTGCTTGCTTTCTTGCAGGTAAGTGCCTCACATCTGTATAAATACAGGGCCTTGGTGCAAATAGTTTTTGCAGTCTCTTGACTAACTCTTATACCTGACCAACTATGTATTTCCGCACTTCAGTGAAGTTTTTTTTTGCTCGTGAAGACATTCCCAAGAATTAAATTGAATGAAGGGCAGGATTTATCAGTTTTAACCAGTCTATTTCAGTACAAATTCCTTATATGGCAGAGTGCTAAAGAAACTCAGTATGTTAAATGCTGATAAAAATATAACTATGAAGGAAACTCGGTCATATGTAGGACCATAAGATTCTACATATGGTGTTTTAATCACTGGAATCTATGAAAAACTAGTTGCCAAAAATAGAAATTGGCCAAATCAGTCTTAATTATTAAAAAAATTAAACATAAAAGAATAGTTTTTCTGAGTGCTCTAGTCAGTGCCGTATTGTCTTGAAATCATCAGGTGGTACCTTTCTAAAACCATGGCTCAATAATAGAAAATATTGGATGCAATACTATTGTACCCTTTTGAAACAGAATGGTCCGTAGAGATCCATTTCTTTACAGTTCATTTTACAGCTGCTACTGTGGGGCTGGATCCCAGAGCATTTTCCAGGATGTGTTACTTACCAAGGATCTACTTTTTAAGTAGTTTATTCTCAGCAAAACTTCCAATTCCAGCTCCAGTGCTGACAAAATTACAGCTTTGGTAGAAGATATTTTTCTGTAGAACATGTGCTTGCTAATTTATCTATAAAAAGCTTCTGCAAGGTATCCAGTAAAAAAAAAAAAAACACTTAACCAAGATCTCACTCTAATTATTTGGTGTTCCACAATTTCTGTTGGTAATATTGTTCACTTTTTTTTTTCTGTGAAAGAAAAAAAAATTGAAAAATCCCTGTGTGCATTCTGCACAGACCCTGTGCCCTACTTGTCTGTTCACAGGGTTGTCTTCCTGCTTTTACATCAGTCAGCTGTGTTTTTTTCCTAAGCTTTGTGCCCAAATCAGTACTGCCTCTCTTATTTTTTTCCTGCTGTAAACACAGTGGTTGGCTGGTTAACTGTGCAGTTGTGAGCAAAGGCAGAGACAGATACTCCTTTGTCTTTCTGGTTGCAGGCTCTCTTTTGCCATGCATTTTCTTAAAATGATTTGTAAGATTTAAACCAGAAATCAGCCCCAGGCCTGTGGGGTCCTGCAGTCAAATAAACCACCATGAGACAGATGCATTCCTCTGCTTTCACCCTCTCATTAAATCAGCTGCATCTGCGTAGTTCCAGCTGTGCAGAACCAGGGGAAATGATGGCTTGAAACAGTATAACTTCTGGCAAATACCAGCTTACTCCAGAAAAATGATTTTTTAAACTTGACAGCAAATGCAAATGTGACCTTGAGTTCTGGTGGTGGCTTCAGATTTTAGGTGTTTGTAAGAGGGATGTGTGTGGGTGAGGATTTGTGTATGGAAGCTGTATTTACAACCATATGTGCAAAATAGAAAAGGCAAAAGAGTAAAATTTGGAAGAGAGGGGGCATTAATGGCCTTCCTTCCCACCCTCCCCAGTAGAAATTATCATAGATGGATACAGCTGGGCATATTAGTGTTTGTGTCTGCAACTTGTGCAGTTGTAGACTTTTTTTAGTATCTTGCGTATCTTACATGCTTTTCTTTCCAAGGATCCATCCATTTTGATCAGAACTGTTGAAATAATTGTATATTTTTAATTTCTGTGATTATTTGACAGTACATTAAAGGGGAAGTTACTTGCACAGGATTGTTTAACTTAGAGTAGCTGATCTTAAAGCCATCAGTCCTGTCGGATTTGAAGACAACCCTGTAAATTTTAATGACTTGCTCTCTGAACATTTCAATTTCCATGTTGAAAAGTCATTTCCAAGACCCTGAAACTAAACCTACTGTCAGTGAATTTCCCCATCTTTCAGGTTAGTCTTTTTTAAGGGTGGTTTGTTTTTGCTAAGTTCCTAGACTAAAAAAGGAATAATTTTTTGTTTGGCCAAATTTTCTAAAGCTTTCTTCCCATCCTTTGTCAGGGATGTGTTTACTTGCAGTGCTAATGACAGTATCCAGCAGTCACTGGAGTTCTGTGCTAGTGAGGCGAGTATTGCCTCCGTTTCTGGCCGTACCCAGTGTGTTCTTACGGCATCCTCCACCTCAGCCGTTGTTGCTTTTCATATAGGTGTAGCCCTGGGGATGCCTAGAAGTTCATTTTTGTTCTTGCAGTTATTGCATATAAAATAATAAGATTCTTTGTATTAAATATATGGAATTTTATATTAACTGTAAAGTGATAGCAAGTGGTTACATCATCTCGTCAGAAACAATAGCGTAGCCAGTTAAAACACCTAAAGGGATTTTTTGGGGGTCTGCCATCTAAAGGCATCCAAAACCAGAGGCTGAGTGGGCTTTTCAAAATACAGAAAATGACAATTCAGTGAGCATTTAATTAAGGTGGATTTTGTTTCTTTGTGGGGGATTTTTTGAAAACTCAAATAGGTGGGTGAAACAGGCATGTTTCATGAAAGAGGAAATACAGGGGGTGCTGCAACTTTAAAAAAGAATTCAGATTTTGCTATTTCTTAAATGTTCCGTGTATAGAATAAAATATATTTCATTTTACACTTTCCCTTTTCCCTTCAAGTAGTTGTAGTTCAGTGCTTACCTCATCCCTCACTTGAATTAACTTTAGATTTCTTGTTGCTTAGAGTTGGCTTAAAGGACTTTATAATGCTGTGCAAAATAATTTTGTCTTAAATTGACATTACAGAGTACTCTTGCACAACTAAATCCAAACATCTGGTTTTGAATCTGACAAAATACCCTTTCCAATGCTTGGGTTTTCTTTTCCTCCCTGCAGATTGAAAATGTGATAGCACTGGGATTATTTAGAGCCAGAGAATCAAGTTTCAGTGGATTACAATACTGAATATATTACTCTTTACAGTGTTGTCAATATTTATCAATTCACAAATCTAAACATCGCCAAGGTTTTAAGTGAGTTGTTACAGTCAAATTTTGGAGGAGTAATTTGCCTTCAACGATGTTTGCAAATACTCTTGAGTGCCTTGATCACTGTTTCATTTTTATATGGGGGGTGGGGGGCAGTAGCCAACACATTCTGAAAAGAAGAACCACAGTGAAATAGAGCATGACAGGGAGAGCAGAGAAAGGGATGTAAGCAGACTTGTTTAAGGTTTGCTGAAGATCTCCGTGTCTAAGCAGTAGCTCAGGTGCTGGTGAGTCCGAGCTGCTTTGTAAGCACTGTGTAGTGATTCCTGTAAGGATGCGTGCATTGAGGGAATTTTGCTTGGCTGGCAGACTACAGAGAAGCAAAATGCAGATTGGTAACAGCTGTTTACAATTCCTAGATTGATCAATGAGTCAGAAATGCAAATGAGTTTTTGAAAGAAATTAGAGTAAATTATTTCATGTAAAATTTACTTTATTAGTATTTTAACCAGACAGAGGGGAAGTGGACCACCACAGTTATATCACATCACTGCTAAATATTTTTCTCCCTGTCCATTTATTTATAAACTCTTAGAGATGGCATTGCTACAGATTTAATGGGGGGGAAAAATACACCTTTGTATTTTTCTCAGTACAGTTTTTTTCTATGTTTACGTATATGTAACTAATGCTTAAAGTAAATATATTTAAAAGTTTTTATATGCAGTGAAAACATTAAAACATTAATGGATCATATTTATAGATTACTTTGACTTCTCCATATCTGAATAAATCATATTAGATTGTAGCCTATTAGATAAGCCTTAGTATTTTTAAACAGCATTCAGAAATATTTTTGGAAATTTACCATTCAGTAGTGCCATGTGAAATAACTGCCTTTATCTCAAAAGATGACTGGCAGGTTCAGCCAAGTTAGGTACAGTATCTGTATTGTCAGAGATTTAATGTTCACGTGATAGCCTGAAGGCAAATTCACTGTTTTGTACAATTTCTGAAAACTCTTTGTAATAAAGAGTCCTTTGAGCGCAACTCTTGACTTCTAGCAGAGTGGAAATTGCATATAAAACGCATGGCCTCTCAAATTTTTTTGTTTGTTTAAACCTTCCCCTACTTAGAGTTAATTGCTAAAGGCATGTCAGTGTCTCTCCCCCTCGACCCTGAGCTCAGTGAAGGCCGTTTTTCTCCTCGTTCTTTCGTGCAGGTCAGCACCCAGAATATGAAGATGGGTGGGCTGCCTCGCACAACACCACCCACCCAGAAGCCACCAAGTCCACCAATGTCAGGAAAAGGAACTATTGGGTGAGTGCAGTTACCGAGTGGGTGAACAGAAGGGAAAAGGGGGAAAATTCTTTCTCTGTAGTGGGAGGAGTTTTATGGTTTTATTTTAACCATTTACAAAGGTCAAGAGGTGTTATAGCTGCATCCTTTTATACTGATCATGTCTCGTATGTTAGCGTGCTTCTGCCAGAAGACAGTGGGCATCATCAGCCTTTCCCAACAGGAACCTTTTTCTCAATGCAGAACACTTAAAATTACATGCTTTAGAGTAAAATGTTGTTAGCCGTGGCTTTTGCAGGTGGTGCTAAACAACTGAAAAATGAATATGTGGCGCTCTTCATTAATTATTTGTATTGTGTTTGATGAAAGTTCTTTCCTGCTAAGTTTACAAACTTGACTTTGACCTTAGGAAAATGTGTTTTCAGTGGGATGAATGCTGTTTCCTGGTATGTGATTATGTATACCCATACAGACCATGGTGCTTTATTTTAATGCAAGGTAATGGCTTACCTTTAGAACAAGAATGTGATGTGCAACACAGAGTTTATTGATAGGAAGACTGAAGTACATGAAGAACATCCTTAATTGCTTTCTTCTCCTCATCCTACATAACAGATACTGCAAAAATATAGAAAAAACCATTCTTTTAAGCTCACATTAACTGATTCATATGTAGCTGTCCTGTAAAGAGTGAAAAATCTCTGTTTTGTGTGCATTATCCTAACTTGCTTCTGGCATGTGCTTGTGGCGGTGCAGGCGGCACTCCCCGTACCGCACGCTGGAGCCGGTGCGGCCCCCGGTGGTTCCCAATGATTACGTGCCGAGCCCGACGCGCACCATGGCCCCGGCCCAGCAGAGCCCCGTCCGAACGGCCTCGGTCAACCAGCGCAACCGCACCTACAGGTATCAGCATGGAAAGGCTGTGCTGGACAGCAAACCCAGCTCACCTCCATCTACCGTGGGGCTCCCTCATTCGTCCTAGGACTGGGAATGTCACTGGCATGATGAGAAAGAGCACTGATAAACCAGAATAGTGAATCATGTTAAGATTATTCACTTAATCCCCTATTCACCTCGGTTTTAGTGCTATCACTTTAAAGTTAGAGTACTTAATGAATTACTAAGATTGTGAAGTCTTTCAAGGAGGTAGATATATTTTACTAAATGATTACCAAACTGGGGGAAGACTTTGTACACAACTTGCCTTCTACATGTTGAAGGGCTGCATAGATGCTTATACTTAACATTTTTGAACAGTCTTTGATGTTTATAGATCGAGTAGCTGAAATTGTAGTATCGTATTTTGGGGATATTGCTAATTTCAAACACAGAATAAAGCTGAACTGCATTACCAAAGGCTCTGCAGAAGACTAGCTTTTTCTCTAGGACAAGTTTCATGATGTGATAGATCAAAATAGTTCCCTTAAAATCTTTACTTTTTAAACAAAATACGTACTTGAGGATGGCTAAACAAGTGGACTTAAAAGATAAGAAATCTGAATTTACTATCTTATAACTTCTAGGCTTTAGTAGTCTCATATGAAAGCATACAAATTATAGTCTAAGCACTCTGTATATTTTAAAGTTAGAGGAAAAAGGTCTGTATTTGCTCTGTAGGGGCTTAACAACCCTGGAATGACGTGCTTTGAACGAGGTTCTGGAAGTGCTTCATTTTTGGGCAAGTTTACTAAGGCAAACTTACTGAAAAACCTCTTGTGTTGTAGTCAAAGTGGAGAGTTTCAAGAAAACCCAGCTCTGTATAGGTTTATATTATTCTTGTTTCTTTTCTCTTGTTCCCTGTTACTTCTCTGATTTTGTAAGATGCCTTATAAGGGATCTTACATTTCAGCATGAACAGCAGCATATTCATACTCTGGTTGCTTTGGTTTCTTACAGCAGCAGTGGGAGTAGTGGAGGAAGCCACCCAAGTAGTCGGAGCAGCAGTCGAGAGAACAGTGGAAGTGGAAGTGTGGGTGTTCCCATTGCTGTTCCCACACCATCTCCTCCTAGTGTCTATCCAGGTAAGTGGAAACTCGCTGTTCCTCTTTCTACATCGGTGCTAACCTCGAGCGTTTGCAGTTTCCTAAACTCCAAGGGAAGCCCAGAGTTCATTGCTATTGATAATACGAGTTTGAATCAAGTAGTATCTTCTCTGAGAGTGTCTGATGTGCTGTAATGTTCCTTTTATATATTAATTTGCTTATCAGAATTTTTTGCCTGGCTGCCTGCAAGTGACAAGGTAGGACACAGCACCTTTTTCAGTGGGCTGAGGGACACATCTCCCTTTAAGCAAATAAATGTTTTTTCGTTGGCTGTTTATGCAGATACATAGAAGCATGTTTTTAGAAAATTAGATTGAATGAGAGGCAGGTACAGAGTAAATCTTGAGTTCGTGAATGCAAGCCTGAGTTGTCACAAAGAGATACTTGCTCAATTTAATGACCCCAGACTTTCCAGAAGTAGGAAGTGTTACTAGTTCTTTTTCCTTTGCTCAACCATTTCAGTGAAGAAGAGCCTGTAGTTGGCTTGCCGTGAAATACATGATGCTTCTGGAACAAAGAGCTGGAAACTTTTTGGTTTCCTCTTTATATTTTCTAATTCATACAAAAGCTAAAGACAACCATGCTAGAGATTGGAGCATAAATAACACAATGCAAAGACATCTTTCAAAAGTAATGGTTTCACTGAAAAGTTTTGGGTAGTGTTCCCTTCAGACCTGGAAAGAAGTGGATTTGCTTGACCCTCATTTACCATCTACACAGGAATGAGCCTTTCTTTAACAGCTCCATTGTTTTCTCATCTCGTGCATTCTGAAATAGTATGCAGCTAATAAATAGCTAACACTGAATAGTCAGAGGCGTTCTTTAATCCTTGCTAACATATCTCCTTATTAACTCCACCTCTTCCTCCTCTCTTCACTTAGCCCCTGCTGGCTCAGCTGGCACTTCTCCCCTTCCTGCTACCTCTGCTCCTGCCCCCACTCCTCCTGCCCCTTCCTCTGCTGCCCCAGATGCTGCTGCTGCTGCTGCAGGAGCTCAGCCCCTTGCTGATGGCTTCACCTCTCCAACTCCCCCTGCTGTTTCTTCCACACCCTCTGCAGGTGAGTGTCTGCTCCAGCTGCTGGGCAGATATACCCACATGTGATCATGATCCAAGGCTTTGCTAAGTTACTTCGGCAGCAGTGATTTATAAGTTAAAAAAAAATTTAATTATAACTAGAAAATATCTGCTAATACCCAACTATAATGTCATGGTTATAGTAGACAATTCAAGGGGTGATGATTTTATTAAAATGAATAATTTAATTTTATAATTTTATTATTTTTACATTTATATAATTTACTAAATCATAATTTTATTTCTGTTTGGACACTGAGAACCTCATAGAGTAATTACGTTTGGAGGGAACCAGCACTGATAGTTCTGAGTCTTACTATTTTCTTTCATAAATGCAATAAAAAAGAAGTGCATCTAGCGAAGGATAATTTATATGACCGGTTTTATCAATGCTGTCAAATTACAAGTTTCCCTTTAATGAGCTGATGAAAAGGGCGGGGTTTTTGTGTCCAGTATTAGGTAAAATACAAGTTTTTATTATGCACACTGGTATTAAAGCATTTTTTTTAATATGTGGTATTTGTCATGTATATTGCAGCTTCCTCTTTTTAGTGCTACACTTTTCATTTTCTCATGTGCTGAAGTTGCAGAATGTAGCACTTACAAACCATAACACTGTCCTGTATCACCTTTTAATGAAGAGACTGCATTGTAAAGATCTCCTTCAGACAGCCAAATTCATGTGTAGCTACCTGCATGCTTTGCTACTTCACCTTATAGTGGAGCCTGCTCACAGGGGTGTGAGTTGGTTTGTGTGTTTATTAGTGTTCCTCTCTTAGTAAGAATTGCACCAGGTTCCAGAAGCATTCTTGGATTTGCATTTAGTTTCAGGGGCTGCGGGTCATACAAAATTAGAAGATATTTACACTAGAATCCATAACTGTGACCAGAAGTTTCTAAAGTGTGATGAATTTTGATCTCAGAAGATGATCTTGATGTCTAAACTACTTTCATGTAAAGAAGATGAGCTGTGGCATATGGGGCCTCCCTCAATCAGTTTTCCATTTTTGATGCACTGTCAGAACCCCAGTTCTTAAATCATGTTGTTTCTATATTTTTAACAAGTCAAAATCAAGCAAAGATTAATATTTTAATGGCTGTAATATCACATTCACAATTTCATTAGAGAAATTTCAGGTTAGTTACTATTTTTAAGATCTTCTGTTTCCCTGTTAATTATTGAGGTTGCTTGTATGGCTTCTCTGAAACAGAGTATTTGAAGAACCTGGATAGGTCACCACTTATGAAGTCATAGCTTTTGGTCCTCACAAACCCTGTTTCTTCTCTCCTCCCTTCTCTCCAATCACCACCAACTTGTGCAAGTACATTAAGTGACAGAGAGAGACACATTGGAAGTATGCATCAGGAACAAGGGGAAAAAGCCTTTATAGAATGGATTCTTTCTTCACTGTTTCTCATCTGTAAAAAGTGCATTTTTTTGTGTTGTGCACTACATTATTGGTACAAAGCAGAGGGAATGTGAATCTCTTACAAGATTAAGTAACAGAGCAAGCAACTTGTATTTTTATTTAGTGACCTAGTGTAAAATTGTGCAGAGCAGTCAAACCATAATGAAGAACACTGCAGGTTTTTTAAAATTTGTACATTTTCTTGTTCTGTTTCACTATTTACTTCTCTCCTCAACCACAGTGACCATCCCTTCTTCCCTTCTTTTCTTACAAAGTCTCAAACTTGCTTCTAGGACAAATGGTGAAGGCAGAATAGTTTGTGGAGAATAACCACCCATGTGGGAATAATAAATCCAGATACTGTTATATACAGTATAAAATCCAGAGAATTTTATGTAAGCACAGAAAATACCTTGCTTCGTTTATTGCTTGCTGGGATTCACAATCAATGTCTTGAATGAGAAAGAAATGAAAATACAGAGCAAGTTTTTAAGGAGTTGTTTTAATTGACAGCTCCCTGAAAGAGGGTCTTTGAGTTTGACTTCATTTATTCCATCCTTCAAGCAGTTTCTAACATTCTCTTCTCCCCAGACAATTCTCTGAATATTTTCTGAACAGCACTAAGATAGGCAGTATTGTGTTTTACAGTTACAGAGTAACAGTTTTGAATGCTGGAAATGCCCTACAGTTATTTTTTACGTGTATGTTCCTTAATTGTGGAACTGTAAAGTTTTAGGGAGTTTTTTGCAGGTATATAAATAACTAAATTCACAAGAGTTATTGTAACAGATTATTTAAAATGGATAATTGGGTATTATTTTCTTTCATTTTGAAGATTGGTAGCTTAAACATCTCTGTATTTTCATACTGGCTTTTGTAGGCAGTGCTGAGTGAAGACAGTTGGAGAGTTGTGTTCTGTATTGCTGTTGAGACATTCGGTGTCCTGCCAGCCTGGCAGCTGAAGTGGCTGCTAGGATGCAGACTGTCTTAAAATAAAGAGCCAGAAACCTTTCCAAACCTTTGAAATTGAATGCAGGTAGAGAGAAGACAGGCATCATTCTTCTCTGCTGATCCCTCTCTCTCTGTACCCCAGGTCACCCAGTTCAGTTCTACAGCATGAACAGGCCTGCATCCCGGCACACGCCCCCAACCATAGGGGGGTCTTTGCCATACCGGCGGCCTCCTTCCATCACATCCCAGACGAGCCTTCAGAACCAGATGAACGGGGGACCCTTCTACAACCAGAACCCAGGTAAGGAAGGTTGGCTGCTCCATTAACTCAGCGGCAGTGAACACAGTGACCTTCAGCTCTCTGAAATTTTATGTTCTGTCTCGATTGCAGATCTTGCACTTCCAGTATGTTGCTGGTAGCTGTGCCAAAGCTGCAGTGCAAGTGCAGAGTGTTCAGCTTCCACTGTGGCAAGCAGCTTAAAAGATACTGGTGTTCTTGCCAAATGATTTACTTTTGATGTCACAGTCCCTATCAGACAAGCTTTAGTCCTTGACTACACTGTGTGTCATACACCTGCTTTTGTGTGGGATGGGTATTTGATTTTGCACCAGAACGCTGATTCTTCATTAATCAGTCTTTATCTTGTGTGCTTTTTCCTTCTGGGTAATGTACAGTTGAAGCAATTGTACTTGTTGTACAGGGTAAGCATTAGACACTGGAGAGACCGGTGGTATTTGGGATGTGAGGGAGCTGTGCCATCTGCTAAGACCACAAGTGATGTTATATATGGGTGATCTGCCTTAGAAAGCAAGAGGAGACCTCCCCAGGGAGTGAGTGTCCTGTGTGGCAGCATAATGCAGTAGCCACTTACTTAAGGAGTCCTTCCTGTGCTTCTGATGGGACGGGAGGGTTTTATACCAGAGTTGGGGAGAGTTTCTTTTTGTACAAAACTATGGAAAGATGCAGGGGACACACTGAAGGTTTTTTCAGGAAATGCCCTAATACCAGCAAGATTGAATGGTGACTTGCAAGCACCACAGTACGCTGGTGTTTTTGTGGTGGTGGGATTTGAGGGGGTTGGTTGGTTCGGGTTTTTTTGGGGGNTTGTTTGTTTGCTTGCTTTTTGGTTGTTTTGTTTTGTTGGTGTTTTTTTTTAAAGTTCAACATTGAACTTGGAATTAGGTCAAATGATGCAATTTGCATATAAGGGATTTGGTCAGGTTTGGCTGTTACTGTTTGTGAGCTACCCTGCAGAGTGATGTGTGTGCTGAGCTTGAGATGGAAATGGATGGTCCTGCTAGGGATAGGGAAGTGGAGGAGGTAATAGGACCAAATTGTAGCCCAGTTGCCTGAACTATGTTGCATTTTTAAGCACCTTCTGTGCATATTGAAGGCTGAAGAGGGGAATAGGCAAGGAGGAGAGGGTAATAGCAACAAAAGAAACCTTTCAGGATTACCTTTCCAATAAAGAGGATTTTTAGTATATCCAGAGAGTTTTTGATGACTGCTGCATCTTTTTGCTTTAGCAAAGGGATAATTCTCTGCAAGCTGTCATTGCATTGTTAATAGGTAATCATAGAAGATGCCAAATAGACTTTAAATAAATTGCATAACCACAGTTCAGTCTGTGCACCCAGAAAGAGGATAATGATTATGGTGATTAGTCATTTGAACTATAAATCACAAACAAAATACTTCAGTTATACTGGCATATCTGAGACAACATAAATAAACAGTTGTAGTAAGAGACGGTTTTTTATATACCTAGCAGAATACAGAATTTATTAGCTTTGCAGTTACACTGAACCAAGGGTTTTTTGGAGTTCACCTTGAAAGGAGAGGATGCTCAAGCATGAATAATGAATGAAGGCCATAAGAACAGAAGCACTGATTTGTCTTTAAGGAGTGGGATTAGTAGTGACAGGACAGAGGCGACAATTTTTCCTCAGCATTTCTGAAGAGAGGGGGAAAATATGAACAAGAGGGGAAGGAGGGACCTTAGAAAAGGTAGAGGAGGGTGCCAGGTATGGCTTGTTCTTGTTTGTAGGCTGTTTGGCAATAACATAGTACTGTTATTTCCATTGCCATTTTTTAGAATGGAGGTATAGTCATGTTTGTTTATTCACTTGACAGAAGGACGAAAGGTACTTGCATTGCCCTGTTCGGTTAAATGCCACTTTAAGATTATACCATTTTTCTACTTCATGGCAAGACCTTTTTATTAACAAGAAGAAAATATTAAGAAATGCAGACTCTGAATGATCTCAGCATATGTCTGTCCCAAAGCCACTCTTGCCAGCCAGGCCACCTAACAAGTGTTTTAACTTTGCAGCTTGGGATATCATTATCTAAGCAGTATAGAGCTCAGCACAGGCTAAAAACCCTGTGGGAGAATCTGCACAGGTATTGAGATGGTGGTTGCACCACACCCCATTTGTACAGCTGAATTCTTACCAGTCCGAAGCAGCCTAGTGGAAGATGCTCTTGAGCATTTCTGAATTAATTTACAGCAACTGTATATTAAATCTATCAGTGATCACTATGGAAGGAAGATGGGAGAGAACATTTAAGATGTTTAGAGAGCAGAGGTACAGTAAAGTTCTTCTGATGCCTTTAATAAAATAATTATTAATAAAATATTTATTGTATTGGCTCCTAAAGGTCAAACCTAGGGTCATTATACAGCTTATAGGGACAATATTATGATCGTCCCTGCACTAGGGATATGCATAGACTGAAGCACAAACTGAGCTCCACAAGGAATGATGTCAGCTAGTGTTAGCATCACCATGGTGATTAAACTACACAACCCAACCTAAACCAGGGGATTTTTTTGTATTTGCTTGGCATGCTTGTCTAGATTATTTATTTTTTCTCCATGGAAAGCCTTGTTATTTCTTTCAAAGAAATATATATAGCACATGAACAAAGTACACCGAAGAGACAAGGAAACTGAAGCTACTCTCATATTATAGGTATGGATTGTATGAATCCATATGATGTTGAACAGAGGAATCGTTTTGAAATGAAACACTTTTATAGCATATATAATTGAAAAAGCAGGGACAAGAATGCTGACTTGATGAATATTACTGCTTTTCAGTAGGACTTTAAATTCAAGTTCCCTTTTTCTGCTTTGAAAAAATGCAAGACCAAATCTTTTCCCAGCAATCATGGTTACACTTGAAGGAATAAATACTCTGAGGTCACGTCATTCAAGTCAAAAAACTGTAATCAGAAATGTATCTCAGTTTTTTCTCTAGAGATACCAATTAAAGGGTGAGATAATGGAACTTAATTTATATGGAGGTACAAGATATTTTTGCAACAAGAAAGATGGTTGCTGTTAGTCTTCATTTATGGTGTGTGGTTCTGAAAAGAATGTGAATGTGAGTGACAGAAGAAATTCAAAGCACTTAAGATACTTGTTACTGGAATAAGCAAACAGAAGAAATTTTGAGTTGTAAATGCTGTAGAATTCTTTTCTCTTGCTATGATGTGAATTAATTCTGAAAAATGCTACATCATACCTGTCATTTTCTTACTACCGCTGGAATTAGTCTGAAATTTATTTAGTTCTGTCTGGTAGCTAAATAAATGTACTGGTACATGAAGTATAGACTTTTTTCCTCTTAATCCCTTTGGACATGGTTAAATGTTTTTTGTATGCCACATACTAACAAGAAATTTAGTATTTGTGCTTCTCCTGAGGTGTGCTGTCTGAAAAATCATTTTGCAACTTGCTTAAAGAATATTGGTGCATTATTCAAAGTGATGTTAAACCCACATAAAACTAGTTAGCTGATTTTTTTAACTAGATAGCTGAAACTCGTATTCTAGGCTTAAACCACAGTTCAGTGTTACAGCATTTGCAACTGGCTGAAAGTATCTTCTTTAACTGTGAATCCACATATATTGTGCAAAGGGGCTGTTCAGAATTCAGTACAGTGAAGTCAGGTGGAGAGAAAACCAGGCAGCACATCTGGAACAGGCCCTGTGGTTTGGCAGCAGCACAGTGGGCTCTGTTCTACCAATAAGATCAGAAGTGTTGCATCTTTCAGATCTGCACAGTTCTCCAAAGGCATCTTTTTCTGTTTTGTCTAAAATAGCTGCCTCATTCAATGGGTTTTTTTAGCCTATGTCTTGGAAAAAAAACAGAGCTACATCCATTTCCATGACTAGGGTTTGTGGATGCTGTTAGTCACCTCTGTAAATGTCAATTAGATCTGAAAGGGGGAAGATTATAGGCAGAGAGTCCTCTTGATTTATTTGTTAGTTAGGTTTGTTCGTAAAGTGCTATATTCTGTAGTAAGAAACTTCAGTTTAAGGTAATCTCATAGTCAAATCAGAAAAATACTTCAGCATGGATTCTTAATGTTATGAAAAAGAGCTGGGTTGGAAATCTTAAAAATAGAGAAATATCCTTGAAGAAAGGATTAGGAATATGCTTAAACCACCTGAGCCATTTTTATTTGAATGTCAGTTTTTTTATCTCAATTTCTTGGCAGCCTGCTGCACTGTTTGAGTGGTGATGATGTCTACTTTCCTGTTTGCTGCTTTGTTGTGTTTCTAACTGGATGCCTCTCTCTTTTTAATTTCTGTGGCAGCATCCCTTGCTCCTCCTCCCCCCTCCATCCTACAGGTAACTCCACAGTTACCACTAATGGGATTTGTGGCCAGAGTTCAAGAAAACAGTAAGTTTGCTGCTTCCTTGTGCTATGTTTTATTACTGGATGTGGCTTTTGGATTGAGTTGAAGAAAGATTTGTCTGTATAGAGCCGGAATTCTGCCTTCTCTACTGCCTTTGCAAGTTTGTCTGAAATTGTGAAGGGTGGGAAAAGGCGATAATCATGTTGGAGATACCTGGTCCTTCCTCCTCTGAATTTTCCTGTCTCTAGTGCACTTTCACAAGTTATAACTGTTGGTCCCACTGCGGTTAATTGGGATGGAGAGCATTACTTCAAGCAGCTACCCTGCTTATAGAGACATTTTCATGGTTGTACTGTTACTTATTTTCAGTTTCAGATACTCCTCCCCCGCCACCGCCTGTGGATGAGCCAGTGTTTGATGAGTCTCCACCTCCGCCCCCACCTCCAGAGGATTATGAGGAGGAGGAGGCAGCTGTGGTGGAGTACAGCGATCCATATGCGGAGGAAGACCCTCCTTGGGCACCGAGGACATACTTAGAAAAGGGTAGGTTTCTAGCTAGAACAGACAGTAGGGTTGTATTTTTAACAACCTCTTCTATGTGCTCCTGCCATCCTGCTTTTGGACATGGGGTCTGCCTAGACTCCTTCATAGCCAGTATTTGGTATTACAGCATTTCAGTCAGGAGCAAAAGAGAAATAAGAGGACCCTGAGGTGTGTTTATAGTGTCTCATACTAATGCAAGGAGGGGTGCGTGTGCATGTACCTTGGGAAGATAACTTTCTATTTGAAGAAATAATGATATTTGAATTATATTTCTATTCTGCTTTCCTGTGTGACTTTGAGCTTGGGAACTAAAATAGTTTATATAGGTGCATATATGCACAGATCTGTTTCATCTCAGCACTTGAGTTTGATATTTACGGGGAAAAAGCAAATGGGATAGCAAAACTGTAAAGGGGAGTCTTTAAATATAAGCTGCTGGAGAAAGGCTTTTAAAAAGTCAGAACATGTTTCCTGTGGAGAACAAAAGTATAGGAAGCCAAATGTTGTCTCTATTGATGTAGAGACCCATGCAAAGGCATAATTTTGATCTGTATTTTTAAAACTAGATGACCGAAATGTCAAAAAGGTTGGTCTGTTTTTAGAAGCACTCTTAAAAGTAATAGAAAATTGAAGTGCTTTCAATGTATGAAGAACTATTAAATAGTAGTTTTGGGATACCAGAAAAAATGAGATATTGACATAGGTGTGGATTCTGTTGTAGTTACAGGAATAGCTCTACTCAGCCTATTTCTTGAGATTTGGCTGCCTTGCTGGAGTTGGGAGAGTAGTGCTTGGCTGTGAGTTTTTTGTAGCAAGCTTTGAAGTTTTAAAGTTAATGAAAAGCCTTATTCTAAAAGAGAACTTTGATACTCAAAGAGTGTGTATATTTATACTGCTGGGAATTATAATGCTTTATTCAGCAAAATAATTTATCCTATGGCAACTCCTTAAGTTCCTATAAATAGTATTCTGTGCCACGATTCAAAGTGGACAGAACAGATGAAAATTAGTAGCTGATCCAACACATTTACCCCCACCCAGTAAGTAGAGTATCAATTTTTAGGATTTGTACTTGTACTTTTGATATGACCATTCTCTTATTTAATTTTATATGAGAGCACTTTTAATAGGATTAGGATACGTGACCTTTGCAATAGAAGCTGGGACACCAAGGATGTGTCAAATACAGAGGGTTGCTGTGTATTGGGATTCAGTAAGACCCTGTTCTGTAGAGGGGTCAAGCAGTGTGGGAGGTACCTTTAACATTAAGATATGCTCTAGCCGGCAGCTTAGGACGGAAGTGAAGAGCAGATCTATTTTGAAGAGATGGAGAAATTCTTAAGTAGGATATAATTACTGGGGGTGTTGAACTTGAGAACAGTGTCATGGGACTGTAGTAGCAACAGCCAACCTGCAGCATCTGGGGCTAGGCACTGCAGTTTTCCATTGAGCTCTGTGTCTGGATATGTGTCAGGAAAAGGTAAGAAAATGATCTGGCTCTGCAAATCAGATTACTGGAAATGGGCATCCAGAAGTAAAAATTGCACTTACACCACATAGAGAAAGTGTGTGTCCAGAGTTTCCAGCTGGGTAATCAGCCTAGCCCACATTTGTGGTCAGTTGGATACGATAGAGTTCAGCCAAACTCTGTGTAATTCTTGAAGAATCAAAGATCACTGATTGGAAGAATATAAACCTAATGACTAATTCTGTTTTTCATAACTGCAGTGAAACATATTCAGACAGAAATTAAAAGAGGCTCTGGCTCAAGCTGACAGGGAAGGATGCCACCTCCTGAGTCAGTATTGCTGGTTCCTGTCTCATCTGGAGCCTTTCTTGCCATGCTGGCCTGGACTCCTCGTAACTCAGGGCATGTGACAAGCTCACAGCATGAACTGGTGGGGCTACAGACAGAAGGATTAAATAGCCTTTTAGAGAGAGGAGTGTTGCCAGTACAAAAACAACATGCTGGAGGAAGCAGTGGTGATGTAAAAACAAAACCAGGCTTCACATAGATCTTATGAGACTTAAGCAAATTTTCTTCACAAACTTAAGGAAGAGTTTCCTTCTTGTAATCATGAAATAATGAATCCATTCAGTATCCAAAGGGACTAGAGTACACTCAAAAGTTAGAAAGGAATTGGAAGTTACCATGATCCTTGGATGATGATGATGATTATTATTATTATCATCAAGAGAATGAAGAAAAATAGCACAGTGACTCTAGGAAGAAATTTAAAAACTCTTGGGAATTTTGAAGGACTTAAATCCATCGCATGTTCATAGACTTGCTTTTCAAGCTAAAAATGTACTTGTTTCTCCATTTGTGTTTTGTTTGCTTAGAATTATATGTCTAAAACTGTACAGAATAAGTTACCTAACGGCTGGCACAATCACAGAGCCAACAATGTGTGTTTTTTAAATATGCTCTAGTCACATGATAGGAAGAAAAAATTCTGTACATATTCTAATTTTCCGCTGGGATTGATCTGTATCTTTCATAATATCTTCTGGATCCAGGTTTCCCTAGTGTTGGGTTGATCCCTTTGTTCCCTCAAAAGGAAATGACCTGTTTTCTTTTGGAAAGAATGATGAGTTAACTAGGATTCTTGGACAGTGAGTTTACGAACACATGCTGTTAACTTTTAATCCTTGCTTTAGTTTAGGTTGTCTTTCCATCCATCCCCAGTACAAGATTTTAGGATCCCTGTCCAATGTACTTTTTTTTTCCTTAGTGGCAGCACTGCATGTTTCATTGCCAAGTACTCAAGGCAGTGATTGATGCTATTTGTTAAAGCACTCAGAGTCTGGCATAACTAACTTTCTCTATGAAACACATAATGATAGCACCAAGATTGGAAAAAATTACCAATTTGATGTTTATTTTCTGGCATTTCAGGACTGTTCTATTTAATATTTCCAAGTGCTGTGTCCAATTTCTTTGCCTTTCCTAACAACTTTTGTGCCTTCAGTAAAATATTCTGCAGCTGTAAGAAAAATGTCCTGATACAGTATGTGTACATTTTGTTTCCACCTTTCTTCTTCTGGCTCCTGACTGGAGCCCACCTTGGTGCTTCATGCCCTGGGAGTGGCTGCTGGCTATTGAGATGCACATGCACCTTTAGAGATTTAAATGTGGAAGTAGCTAAGGTAGATGGAAGTCTGGGACATCAGCCTTGGCTCATTCTTACTGTGGCCTGAAGAGAGCTCTTGCTACTCTCCCTCTTTCAAGTTTTGCCGCTCTTAGCTGTGCTGAGATCTGGTTTAGCACATGCAATCTTGGAATAGGTCTGAGTTGATATAGCTATGGGGATTCACAACCACCTCTTTGTATCATTTCACACCAGAAGTTTATCATACACTTGGACACTTCCTCTGGTGGTTCTGGAAGTAGTAAGAATAGAAGAGTTAAAGGAGTCCTGGCTCATGTGCTTCAAAGCATAAGCTTGTGCAGAAGGGGGTGGAAGAAACTTTCTCTCAGCACCTCTCAGAGGTGAGGCAGTGCATGGATGAGGGAGGGTGACTGGATTTTCCTCCTCCTCCCCTACCTCTCCTAACAGCCATGTTCTGTTCTTTCCTAGTGGTGGCAATCTATGACTACACCAAGGACAAGGAAGATGAGCTCTCATTTCAGGAAGGTGCCATCATTTATGTCATCAAAAAAAATGATGATGGCTGGTATGAAGGGGTCATGAATGGAGTGACGGGGCTGTTCCCGGGGAACTATGTGGAGTCGATCATGCATTACTCAGAGTGAAGACCAGAGGACAGAACACTGCATCTCCTGCTGCAGGAGCTGTGAGGGCTTCCCGGATCTCCACCAGCCTCTGGGGCCCCATCCAGTATAACTGAATGAAGGATAATTGTAATAACCACCCTTTTGGGTTTGGTTTGGTTTTTTTTCTTTTTCCCCTCATGATGAAACAATTGTGATTTGAGTTGTTTGAACAAATGGCTCTTCAGCTGCCAGCAGAGGCTATCCTGAGCTATCTGACTTTGAATTAAGCTGACCCATTCAGACATAATGAACTTGTTGAGTAGCTCATACTTCCCTCAAATTCTGACTTCTGACAAGCCTTGGGATCTCTCTCAGGAATCCTGTGTGCCGTCATGGTACTACCGTTGGAAGCAGTGCCTGGCACTGGGGATATCCTGGATGCTTGTGGTGAAGGTTACTGGACAGTGGACATCCCTCCTGTTCCTACACTACACTCCAGTGCAGCTGGAAGAACAGTCATGTGCTAGCAAACACTGGGATTTCTACACAGAGACATTCCTGTAACTGACTTCCAGATAGCTGGATGCATCTTTAGCATAAACACTTCTGCAGCTGCTCTGCACACGTAGGACACACAGAGCCAGCTTTCATTCACTCACCTTTCAGTTTAGACAATTCAGATGGCTGCAGCCCAGAGGACCCCTACTCCCATTTCTCATCTTCTGAATGCCACATATTTGTTTTGTGTTCTGCACTGATGTAAGTGTGCTCCTCTCCACAGCGAGCTCCTTGCCATGATTGCCGCCAGTTCAAACAGAACTCACAGATGCCGTTGATGGTGAAGGTGAAACAAAGTTTACAGGTCCTCCTGGGGTCTGAGAATTAACTCTAGGGGGTGTGATCTGAGGTTAAAATCTACTCATGCCTGCTTGCACTAGAGAAACATGCCCCCAACTTTAGTTTTATGCACAATATAATCTTAAAAATCCAATCAGGTATTGTAAATTGGCTATTTTGTACTCGATGACTAGATTTGCTTATATACTGTGAGAGCCCTGTGCAGAGGCAGGACAAATGGCAGTTGTTGTCTTCGTGTCTGTTGCCAAAATCTCTTCAGTGGAAGCAAAAAGGGCTGTTGTGTGTACTGGTTTCCCATGGAAATCCAAGCAGTAACTAGTAGTAGTCCTAGCTCTTCCCCTAGCCCTTTCCATTGTTTATTATAATAGATATTTTGAGCTGTACTGGTGGCTTGGGGTGGAGTAAACCAAGTGAAGGCTCTGTAGCCCCTTGTGATGATACTTGGCTTTCTAATCTAGTCTCAGTTAAAAATTCTGCTCAGTGATTGTACACAGCAGATCACTGTAAGTGATGGTTGTACTAGTCTGCCTTTAGGAACATCTAAATGTTACCTTTGGGTAAATATCATGCATTAACTAATGAAATTTCCTGTTACGTCTTCTTAGCCTGCAAATTGAGCTGATCCTGTATTGCAAGAGCCTCCTGAGCAAGGGCATCTTCCTGGGCAACTTTTGACTGTCACCTGGCCAAGTTTCAGCTGCTAGCAAGAGTAGCTTGTCCAAGGCAAGACAACGCTGCAGCAGGAGAGGCCAGTGTGTTAAACAGAGCAGTGCACGGGAGAGTGGGGCTGGCTTTGTGATGGCATTGGCACCAGTACAGCTAATTGACCCAGCTCCTTTGCTTGGTAATTACTGCAAGACCAGCATGGAGGTGCAGTTTTGGTGCACATCTGGGCAAGGGGGTGCCATAGCTGCTCAAAGGGGAAGAAGGAGGAAATAAATAGGTGAGGTGTGTTTGTAGGCCACGGAGGAGGGTGATCACCTGCTGTGAGCTTGCGGAACTCCTGCGACAGCGCACAAAGAAACTGGTTTGGTTGACGTCTACAGGAAGGAAAACTGGTATGCAGATAGAAATCACTTTCTCCCTTGCTAATCCACATGTAGCCAAGGCACTGTTGTCTTCTTTCTGGAAGCTGACAGCATTATTGTTTGGGATGAGTGTTTGCCAGAAGAGATACCCTTAAGCCTTTCCCTCTCTGAAAAGATTTCTTGCAGCAAGACTAAGAGAAGCAGCCATGTTCAGTTCCCTCAACCCATCATTTGTGGGAGCAAGTCCAGAACCACTGGTTGTGCAGTCACTGGAATGACTGTTTCTAGTGCCATTGGGTGGGTCTAAGCTTTTGGGACAGGGAGATGGTGTTTGTAGTGAAGGTGATGGAACAGCAGCTTTCACAAGCCTTTGGTGCTTACAGGGTGGTTTTGTTTTCCAGGAATATCAGAGCTTTCCTGGCTTCTCTTGCCTTGGATATGTTTATGGCAAAAACTGAGCCCAGAGTGCTCAAATGCATTGTTAAGGCAGCTTAGTGAGTTCCTAAGTGAGAGATTAATCTCTGCCTGTGCACCCAAGCTGCAGCTGCCAGGTAACGCTTTAGTGAAATGTGTCTTAACCCAGTCTGTGCAAGAGCTTGTGCTTGAACACTTCTGGCAGGTGGGTGGGGTAGTGTGTACTCCCACTGTGGGTGATACTTAATCTGCATTCAGCTGGTTTTCCATCTTGTAAGTTTTCTGTATTGTGAGAGCAGAGCAGTGTGAGATGAGTGCTTGCCAGAGCCCAGCACAGAAGATGAAGCTGCAAAACCTTGAAAGTGGAATGTGTGACAGCTCGTTGAAGAACTGGCTTTGGTCTGATGGGCCAGGGGTTAGTTTGGTCCCTGCTGATAGTACATGGAATTGTTTATCCTGCAAGAACTGCTGTGGATGGAATTTCTGGGTCACTTCCTGCTGGTTTTATGCTTTATTATGCAGTACTAATGTAAAGAAATTTGTTGAGTTTTATGCATATTTTTATTTTGTACAGATTTTAATTCTGTGGCTTGTTTGGGGATGATGTGATGTAATGGTCATAGACCAGGCCAAGGTAAACAGGCTTTGTATATTAATGTTACATAGATTGCATGCTAGTAAAGTCAGTGAGGGTTGTGTTTCCAGTTTTGTCCCTTGTACTTCTCCTTGTCCAAAACCTTCTCTTCCCCACCCCTTTTTAATTTACAGGTTTACTTTAAAAGGGGGTGGGGGAGAAACACCTCAGTATTTTAAATAAGGTGCACAACATCTCTTCACTGCTGAGTTTTGCTGCCACAGCTCATGGTGTTCAGCATCACAGGCTGTTGAAGCAGGAGTGTGTATGCATGAGAGGTGGGGGAAGGAGACACTCCAGCATAGCCCAAAGAGTGCTGAATGGCCAAAATGTATATGTTTCTCCCTTTTGTGAGAACTGCCTTAGTCCAGCCAGCTGTTTTCCTTGTGCACAGAAATTGTTCAGCATCCTCTAGCGGTGTATTTTGCCTTGGTTTGTCGTGTATCAAAGGTTTCTTCCTTCCTCTTGGCCCCAGGGACAAAGCTATTAACTACAGCTGCCTCTCCGTCACGTGCCTGCATGAGAGGAGGTGTGACTGAGTCTGTCCACATCAAATGCTGAAGCAGGTTAATTTTGGTGCCTTCATTCCAGCCAAAGGGAGATAGCTGAGGCTGCATGTGTCTCATCCATTTTTCCTCTCCTGTTCTCTTCCCCTTCCCTGCAGCTGTTGGAGCAGAGGGCTGAGAGGGGCAGGAAAGACAACCAGCAAATTTTCTTCGCGAGTGCCCTGAGGGTGTGTCCATGTGTACTGGCTGGAGTAGGCACCAGAGGGGTGAAGCAATGATGGAACACTTGCTGGTCTGACTGGGGCGACACAGGCAGGCTCTGAGGCACAGAAGAGCCGCTGCCATCACTGGAGGATGGGAGGTGTGGCATGGCCCTGAGGTAGATGACAGGGCTTGGCGTGTGTTACCAGGAGGCTGACCATGTTCCTGGAATTCAGCTTGTCCTTGCAGATAGTTGAGTTGGTTGCTCATGGAAGTGGCTGGAGAGGGCTGCTGGAGTGAACCACAGGTCCTGTGGTCTGTGGCTGGGTGGCTTACCTGTGGGTGCCAGAAAGACCAGCTAGTTCTTGCTAGAGCAGTTTGTTCTCCTTTCACAGCTGCTGGGCATTTTCTTTTCTTGCTGCTGAGGGTTCTCAGTGACAGCCAAAGTTGACAGTGGCAGTAATGCAGCTTCTGAAAAGTCATTTTTATCTGGGGTATTTCAGTTGATCATGAAAAGAAAGTGAGGCAGCAGCAGGACTGAGGAGCCTTTTCCAGCAGAGGGTGTGTGGGCTGCCTGCTTGCTGTGGATGTGCGTATCGTTGACTAGAGGTAGAAAAGGACCGTGCACTGATGCTGTTGTGCTTCTCTGGTGTCTCCCACCTGTGCTTGATGGTGACTTAATGCTGTGCTCTTCCTAGCAACTTCCACCACTTTCTACCAAATGCTGTGGATGCACATCTCTACTGGAACCAAGCTTGCTATTTTATTAGTTATGTCTGTGGGTTCCAGGTATAAAACAAAACTTCCATATTTGCCTTTCTGGAAAGGATGGAACTTTATGTGGTTTAGTAAACTGGGAGCATTTACAGAGCTTCTCCTCTCAGAGGTAAAAGGGGGCATTTTGTAAAACAGGTGACTTCTGTATTCTTTGCAGGCCCTTTTTGGAAGCTGCTTAGAGGATGCTGTTGAAAAGACTGTGGTGCTGTGGCTTCACTAGGAGCAGTAGTTGCATTCAGAGTACACAGTCACTGATGAAGCACTGCAGCATTACAAGCAGCATTACAAACCCTCTGCAGAGACTTCAGTACCTATATTGGCAACTGTGGCAGTGGAAAACAAACAGCACTGTTGCATTCACTAAGGCAAGTATTCACACTAACCTCTAGAGAAGGTGGTGGTGGAAACTGAGCACTAGCAGGATCATGGGCTACAGCTTATGAATGCCAGTTACAAGAATTTGCTGTGCTTACAGGTGTATTCACCTTCCCCAGCTTTTGGCATCTCCCAGTATTTAGCACTACTGTATTTTGTGGATAAAATGGTTATTACACGGAGGTCAGAACAGTTCAAGAAGGGAACAATGTGTGGTTTGTTTTGGGTTTTTTTCCCCACAGCAGCTGAAGTCAACATGTATTAACAGTCCTATTTACCTACTCCGAGCACAGTGGGATCCCCATCTCAGGTTCGGGGGAATGTGCTGAAAGCCTGCTGCGGCCAAAGTTTGACAAATGCTGTTAGAAAGAATAGTTCACAGACCATGATGTTCAGCTACTTTCATTCAAAAAAATCCCACCCATCTGTTTTGTGCAATTTCCAGCCCATGCAGGAAGAGGTTTGGGGTTTTTCTGGTACTCTAAATATACTAATTTTATTAGCACCTGTTACAAGACAGTGATGGCAGCAGCAGCCTGGTGTCCAGAGGTGTGCCTACACCCAGGACCCTGCTGAACACTGACATGGGGCCCCTGCTGAAACGGGTGCAGTACATTTGTTCCAGTTTCTCTTTACACCTCCAAAGAATCTTACCACTATTGACTACTAGGAAGAGTTATGTACAAATTTATTTCTGTTACAGCGCCTTGGTAAATGCTGACATGTCCAAGATTTTTTTGTAAAGAACAAGTGCTTCTTTTCACATTTGAAAAAGTGTCTTTTGCAACTTGCATGGACAAGTAGTTTCTATGAATTCTCTGGAGATGTCAGTGTAACATGGATTTTGTCCATGCACTTTTTCTGAAAGCAGATCCCCCCTACCCCCCCTTTGGTTTGCAGTTGGAGCAGCACGCTGTGCTTCTGCTTTTGGCACTGCTGATGCAGTGGCTGGATGCAGAGCCCTCCGTAAATGACCAAGCCCGCAGGACTCTGGGGAGCTGTATGCCACCAGTAACGTTTTAGTGTGTGTGCCATTTGAACTACCTTCCAGTGAGTGCAAAACCCAATTTTTAAATTTTTTAATTGTACTTGGAATTAACTGTTGCTGTGTACTAAACCCTCTTGTTATGAGCCCTAAATAAAAAGAATGAAGCACACTCCATGTGTTCTGTGAGCATGCCACAGCTATGTCCCATTCCTTGTCTTTGGCTACAGACCTTCCAACACACTAGGGCCAGGGATTGTGTGTGTGCAGGAGCCCTGTCCCTGTGGCTCTCTCAGCACAGCACTTCCCACAGCAATGGTACAAACCTTGGCATCCAGCCTGCTGCCTTCGGCAGCTCCTCGACCTCTGTGGGAGTCCCTCTTTCCTGCAATCGCTGATGTAATTCTCAGATCTCTGCTGCTGAGGGCTGCAGGGCAAGGCTGAGAGCACTTTCCTGGGGGAAGGGAGTGCAGGGGAACAGAGCCACATTCCCTACAGACCCCAGAGAGGCCACAGCAGCACTTACCAGCCAGCAGCTGTTCTGTGTGAGCAGAACTGCACAGGACTCTGCAGGTCCGAGGAAGGAGCAGATGGAAAAGGTGAGCCTTCACAGTGGGTCCTCTTTAGACCTGTAATTGATGTGCAGCACGTGGCTGGTACAGCCAGCTCTGACCCACTGGAAAGAACTGTGCAAAGGAACAAAAGCAGTTTTATTGGGAGTGAGCACAGAAATGGTGAAGTGTAGGCCATCAGCTACCTGACCCCTGCAGAGGGGAACCACTGATGTCCTGAAAACACAGTGTAGGTTCTGAGGTAATGAAAAAGGAAAATTGCAAGACAGAGGATTAAAACAGAGTATTAAATTTAACTACATCTTTATTTAATTGTGCATATTCCATTGTATAATGATCTATATTGGGTACTCTATAATGTAGTATTTCTTTTGTCCTCTCTCATGCTTAAAAAAGTATATTTATACATATATTTATATATATTTATAATATGGCAAAGCTCCCCCCAACCTGAAACTATCAGTCTAAAAGAGCTTTGATTTTTTTTTTTTGGAAAGGGAAGAGGGGAGGCAATCCCATTGAAAGATAAAATGTGCAATCTTCTTTTTAAAGCAGTAAACATGAATGTATTTACAGCACTCTGCACAAATTTGCTGCACAGACAAATCATCATTGCAATGACACTTCTTACACTTGCATCTCCAGTATTATACAGAATATTCCCAGTGACTGGTTACAATTAGTGTAAGCCATAAACCAAACTGCTGCTCCAGTTAATTTCTGGACCACTGCAGTCCACTAGGAGGCCTAAGATTTCCAATTACAACTTGTGACAAAACGTTTACTTTTTCTTTTAGACGTACAAGCGCTATTCTGCGGCACCAAATCAGCAGCAGGGTGCCATGGGCACAGCTTTGTTTGCTAAACTGTCATCTGCAAGTGTGTACCCAGTTCCCAGTGTTGGTTAAAGGCACGGGACACACAACATCTAACAGTGGCACCCTGTTCTCTCACCAGACATGTGCTAGAGATCAGCAGTATGAGACGCCTGGCTATTGGCCTCTCAAGAGACTGGTGTACACACATCTGCATACCTGGAATTTAGCTCTGAATGCATCTTTGGCATCTTGGGAAAGCTAGGAGGAAATTATTTTCCACTGTAGCGAACAGTTGGTTGAATTCCAAAATCTCCTAAAAGACAAGTTGGTTTCAAGCATTTAAATAAGGGGGGAGGGGGGGTTAGTGTCCACAATCTGTTACTGGAGGTCCTTCTCACTCATTTCTCTCACTAAATCCCTGCCATGGGGGATTGTGCATACAGCACTAGTTCCTGTTCCTCCTGGTCTTCCACCTTCTCTAACTCCCCCTACCCAAGATCCATCTGCTGAACTGAGAGCTCACCAAGTCCTTGCCCCACTGAGTGCCTCAGAGCACCAAATGATCATTAACCCAAGTCACTATTTTCCCCGGGGTTGGTTAGTAGCAATTCAAGTAGTTTACACTGTGCGGGAGGAGCATGTGTTTGTCATCTCATTTGCAGTTTAGTGTCTTAAACTTTTCAAAACTAGACCAAGCCTGTGTCACAGTGAGTGCTGCCCCCTGCAACAAAACCCTGGTTTGGTCAGTCTTCATGGGCATTTTTTAATTGAAAGAAAGAAAATTCAGAAAGGAAAATTACTCAACTTAGACAAACTGAGAATTACAAAATAAAGCTTAAAACCCCACCAGCCCATGGGAAAACACATCCAAGAGAAACTATCCCTTGTAGTGTTAAAACCTCTCTGGTTTGGAGTCTGCCCCAATGGTGCAAGGGAATGAATGCAAAGCTCAACACCAGGTGCCACCAATAGGCCCCAAAGTAGTAAGACTCACCTGCAGCTGAGGAGCACTGTGTGACTGAGTATGTAACCTACACCTTAACAATGCAAAAAAAAGGAAAAAAAACCCCAGCAACCAACCAAACCCCCATGTTCTGGCCACATCCTCACTACCTTCTGCCAGGAATTTATGCTGCTTTTCTGGAGTGCAACTCATTTTAACATGACACTAGTTGAAGTAATACTCATATTAAGACCCACTTATAATCTTATTTTGAATAAGAAACAAATTTAGCTGCAATGGTACCACTGTAGCAAAACAATTCGGTTCTATGCTGTTTTCTGTAAAAAGCAGAAAATTTCTCTTTTGCCCTTCCGCTGTTGAAATGGCACTTCTGGTTCCTTAAACTGTGGAAAAAATAATTTTAACTGAGTGGAAGACTGGCCTCACTTTATCTCTGAGCTGATATGATTTATCTGGTTGCCTAAGGGCACAGAAAGAAGGAATTAGAAAACCTTTAAATGTGCAAGCCCAGAACAGTAAATCTTAAAATGCACTTGTTGAAAAAACTGCTTCCTCTCCCATCAGATCTGAAACCAAATGATCCAGGTACCTTCACTTTCTTTCCCTGACGTGTCAGTCAGTCACTGCTGCCCTGCAGGCAACTGCAGAGTGAGTTCAGGAGAGGAGCTCTTTGGCTTTGAGGTCATCACCAAGTCAGAGCAGTCAGTTGTGGTTTGCCACAGGAGGAAACCACTGTGAAGGGTGAAGCAGGAAACTTCCTCTTCACAGAAAATAACAGAATTATTTAGACACTTGTGCTCCTCTCCCAGCTACAGGTGTTAAAAGACTAAACAGGACCTCTAGCATAGCCACCTCCAACACATTACCTATGGTTTGTCTAGAACCTGTGGTTTTTTTGTTTTAAAAATAATTTCTCATCTAAGCTTAGTGCTGCTAGAAGAGCCTCATTTGCCCTTTCAAAGCAACTCCCCAACACCTGAATTGTGATGTCCATGTCTGAGAATAGCTCCCTGCTTTGTACACCTGGGCTGCAGGCACAGAAACCTGGTTGAACAGGGCCCTGCTGCTCAGAGGTGGACGCTGCACTGCATGGGAGAGGGGAAATGAAGACCAAATGTGGAACAGATTAACAATCACAGCCGTGCTCTCTCAGCTACCCTTGCAGCAGCAGGGCTTCCCTGACACCCACTTTAACAAGTGCCCCAGCCCGTGCGCTTCCTCACCTAACACACGTACAGCCGTACACCCCGAGTATTTTGGGATCAAAGCACCAGCTATCTGTGTCTGCAGTATGAACACTCAGCTTTCACATGCCCATTTTAACAGTGTCAAAAGGATTACTACTGCCCATGTTTGTAGCAGGACGCCTCTTCCTGTGTGTCTGAAATCCAGCCCCTTGATTTTCTGATTTAAATAAATATAATGGTGCAATTATGAGACCACTGCACACAGGGGAAAATAACTTACTTCCAAATAAGGTGTAAATATTTACTGTCACAAAACCAGTAACTACACTGGAAAAGCAAGTTACAATGGGGCTATCTCATAACCTGAAAAGGCAACCAGGTTGTCTGAACCACACTGTAGCCAAATTTCTGTGCTCAGCTGAGAGAAAGCAAGCTGCAGCCACTCACTGGATCACTACTGCCTTAGGAAGGAAACTCTAACTAGAAGGAATACAGGGTGCCACCTTTGCTGACACTCATTCTTTTTGCTGCAGACTGAAGAGTTACATAGCTGTCTTCCAGCAAGCTGTTGGCAGCCTGCAGTAGTAAGCATAGATTCATTGCCTAGGGAGAGAGATGGGGGAAATGAATGTGGGCACAGAAAAACAAGAACAAAGCTTAAATGCCTCTGAAGAAATTGCACTCAAAACACCGATGTGGCGAGTCCAAAGCCCAGAGGTACCCGCACTGAATGAACTAAAGTAAAAGGGCTGGAACTGACACACACCAGTGAGGTTGTCCTGGGGAAAAGAAAAGCAGGTGGGGCAAGCAGAATTCCCTGACTGCTCTCACCTGGGAGCACAGGCTGCATCAGCCCAGATGCATCTTGCACAGAGTAGGAGAATGTGCCACTTACCCGCCACCGCCAAGGGCCGAGCAGTTACACCTGCAGCAAGCACCTTCTGCCCGCTGGTGTGTCTGAGCCCCAGGAGCTGCGCACAGCACAAAGCAGCAAGAGGACCAACGTTGAAAATTACAGCACCCAGGAACCGCAGTATAGCTTAACAACCCTCCTGTGAAGTTATTCACCAGCTACACTGCGCATACTTGAAATCAACAATGCAAATGCTTTTAAGGACACTTTGTAAGCACAAAAATAGTAGAAACAAAACTTGGTGAACAATTTGAAAGATACAAAAAAGTGCCTTTCCACAGCAGTGCTTTAAAAATGCACACAATGGTATATACTCTTATTGCTCAAAAAATCTAGTCTGAAATATTAAAACAATTTCCAGAGGTGCTGAAACAGATTTTAAAAAAATCGTATGAAACAGGTCAGCAGAGACAGCACCACTAATTTTTCTCTTTTCATGATGCACCTATTTAAAACTATATAGTTATAGATGTGTCATTTTCTGCCTCAAATTAGCAAAACTTTTTTTCCTATTCATAAAATATTCACAAGGACATTTATTTTATTATTTGGATTTTTAAAAAAAACTTTATAAAAAAAAGGAGTGGGGGACACTGTCACAATATTTCTTAAATCTGTCATCCTGAATTACTCTAATGAGAGATTAGTTTATATTGGTTTTACACGTGAGAATACTGCCAGGTCAAGCTGCTTTGTTTCATTCTTTGGGGAAAGAATGCTTTTGGAGAAAAACTAAGCAAACAGTGAAATTATTTGCCCTATAAGCCTATTGACAGTATCCCCATGGTGACAAGGGAAGCTGTAACAGCTGAAGATATGGTAGGCACAGTCCAAGTATTTTAGTTGTTTTACAAAGGTTGTGTCCCACCACCCTGCAATAAATGTGCCGTGAAACGTAAGACCACTTACACTACCTTAACACAAGGTCTGATACGTAGGTATGACTGTACAGTCAAGCTACTGAAGTAGCTACTGAAGAAAAAGGACTGTCATACTTGATCTGGCGACTGATTGTAAATCGGTGACTAACAAAAAACCAAGCAAATCAATAGTCTATTTTCCACTCATGTGGGCCCTTAGATGAAATTCCTAGCAGACGTTATTGCCTCTTAAGGTTGTTTTATTTCCAGTCTTCTTCCTTGACTGTTAGAAGTGCAACTTTGTTATTAACAGGTTAATGCACTGGTCACAGTCTCTGGCTGGTCAAAGAAAAGAGAGTGAATTCCTACTCTGCTTGTCCTGAAATTGCCACCTCCTTCTCCCTAGAAGGAGAAGTTTCCTGACAATTTCTGATCAATTACAAACAATACTTTCTTTACACATTTCCAGACTCTTGTTTTTGTGAAGACACTACATCTTACCAGGCACAGACCAGGTGAGACTGAATGCTGAGCATGCCTGTGTGAGCATGTAACACTTTCTACAGAAACCTACCTGTTCATTCAGGGTAGGAATTACACGGACAGCTCATGGATTGGTGTGGGTCAGACTTAGGGGTTGGCAGGATTTTTGATTGCAGGAGTCCTGGCAGTTTTCAGAAGGGGTTAACACAAATATATTCATCTCGAGCCATAGAAACAAATGATTGAGTCTACTATCAGTTAGAATGCATAATGGTTTGAAATAATATATATTTATCCTACTTAACTGTATGGACAAATAAGTTTGAAATAATTTGTATCAGTGTATCTTTTCAAACTATTTGAAAGGAGGGGGAGGCTCTTTATAGTATAAATATATTTCACTCCAGCCCACTATATATAAAATCTATTTCTTTACTCTGAACATACTCATTTTCAGTAGTATTATGACCAGAATGTTTGTAGTTGCATCTGTACTTTTCAATCAATGGACAATATACAGTTACCAGCCGAACACCTCAGCTCTGCACAATTGACCCACCACAAACTTCTGAGAAGTTTGTGGGTTTGAGTTTTTTATTTCCTTTCTTTAAAGTGCCCCCTACATCTCCATCTTTATGGTAAGATTTGACCAGTTAGAGTCCAATTCCAGATAATATACTGACTGAAACAATAAATATGGTTCTACAAAAACATTCTGGTTATCTTCTAAAATTGCGACGAAATATATCACAATATATTATATACCTACACTTATAATACATGCACAAACATGTCTCACGTGGACAGACACTACAAAAAAATTATCTCCCTCCCCCTCCCCTAAATGCAGAAAAAGTAAGAGAATGGGGGTTTGGTCCAATCCATAAGAAGGACAAAAGAAACTGAAAGAATGAAGCCAACACCTCTCTACCCACTTTTCCCAACAAAATATCAACAAAATATCAAGCCCCCAGCGTTTTTAACCTAGCCATGAAAGGGGAATGTCTTTACATATAGCCTTAGCTACAGATTGAGATCACCTCTTTTGATGGGGCTATCATCCACATCCCCACATTCTCTCCAGGTGCGCAAGATCACGGGCTGGCCAATCACGGAGCAGCCCACAGGTCATGGAGAGCGCTGGCCTGAGGGGCTGACTACCAGTCCCGTGACAGTTTGGTGTTCTGATCCCTTTTCGGGGGTGCAGGGGGTGGCCCCCTCCGTAATGTTGCATAGCCAGATATATGACTGCCCCCAAAGCTGCTGGTCTTCTGCTGGTCAGCCAGCAGCTCTGGTGGGGGTGGAGGCAGGGCCATGTCGTCCATGGTGGCGGTGGGCTCCGTTCTGGACATCCGCGCAGAGGAGAGGGAGCCGTGCCGGGTGATGGATTTCCGCTGCAGCGTCCGGTTGAGGTCTGCCAGGAATCCCGGCTGAACGCTAAGGCTGGACTTGGGTGACGTGGGCACTTGTGGGCCAGCTGACCCTGGGGGCTCTGCGACCTCCGCCTGTGTCAGTCGGGTGCTGTCGTTCCGCTTGGGGCGTGTGGGTGGTGGGGCTTTTTTCACAGATGGTTTTGACCACGCCTGAGGCTGGGGATTTACTACTGCAACTTTTGGGGATGTGCTGCCTGAAAAAACAGATGGAATTTCTACTGGTGGGGGAGGAAGATCTATTTCAGGTGGTGGTGGTGGGAAGTCTGAATCGGACGGTGGTGAAGGGAATTCAACCACAGGTTCCTTTCCAGACACACTCGGAGCAGAAGCCTTGGCTGGGATCCCACCTTGTGGAAGGACAATGGGCAGGCTCACACCAGAAAGGTTGAGCTTTCCTGGCTTTGGAGGGGCTGGAGGAGGTGATGACTCCTTGGAAGGAGATCCTGACGGCTCTGGTGAGTGTGCAAATTTGCTGACAAGGCGGTCCACTGAAGGCCTCTTGGACTCATGGTACTCAGTGGAGCTTGTGGACTTGATGCTGGAGTTGCGCTGAGGTGTTGGAGGTGGTTTCTTCCCTCCAGGGCTTGATGTCTTGCCGGCCTTTTTCACTGGAGACCCTGATTTGTCAGGAGGGGGAGAACCTGCAGAGGAAGCTGGGGAAGGAGGTGGAGGAGGAAACACTAAACTGCTCTCCGGTGGGGGAGGGGGGAAATCTGGTGAGGGAGCAGCAGCAGGCTGCCATTTGGGCTTTGCCTTCACTGCTGGAGGCGACTGTGGAGCCACACTCAGTGGAAGGGGTTTCAGAGGCTGGGGCTCAGTGGCAGGTGGTGTGGGAGGAGGTGGGAACTGGCTGACTATCTGCTTCACCACCGATGGCACCGGGGACTGAGGGGATGGAGGAGGCTTTATGGAGAAACTCTGCTGCTTTGGGAATGTTGCAGGGGGAGTGGGGCCAGGAGGGGCTGGAGGCAGAGGAGGCACCTGGGGAGAAGTGACACTTGGTTGTTTCTTTATTGCAAGGGGCAAAGGCGCAGTCACAGGGGGAGTGACATGTGTGACCCCTGGTGACGCTGCCTTCCCACTAGGCTGAGGGGGCAGAGCTGCCATGACAGGCTTTGGGGGTGCCTGGGGCGGTGGCGGGGCAGGCACAGGAGGAGGTGGTGGTGGCAGCGAGGAGGCCACAGCGGCCTGGCTTATATTTGGTTGAACCTGATGTATCTTGGGGGGCGGAGGTGGTGGCGTGAACTGTGGCACAGAGGGGGCACAAGGTGCCGGCTTCAGCTGTGCCATGGCCGAGCCCGGTGTGGGGGGCGGC
>VYZT01039553.1:116928-146559 GCA_013400735.1 Pomatostomus ruficeps
GGGGACGGCTGCGATGCTGTGTAAGGGGTCACCGCTTTCGTCTGCGGGGACACAGGAGCTGCGACAGACACAAAGGGCCGACCTGCAGGCTCCACTCGGGCCTATGGGGAAGGGATTTTTAGTGGAAGTGAAAAGGGAGAAAAAGAAGAGAGAGGGAAGGAGGGAGAGAGGGAAAGAGACAAAGAGTTTATAAAGTCAAGGTCTAAATGTGCCCGTCACTAAAAATTCAGCGGCAGATTACAGCATGCAAGAAGTATTAGCAAAACACTGGAGCAAGAGACAATTCCACACACTGACAAGCCTGGACCATGCAAGGGGATGGGACAGGCCGGGAGGGCAGCCCGCAAAAATCAGTGGAGCCAGGTCTGCTCCAAGCGAGGCTGACTGTCAGAGGAAAACTACGCCAGGCCCGTTACTTCCGTGGGGAAGGCAGCGGGTCCCAGTGAGAACCACTGGCCTCCTCTGGGCAAGCGTAATGACCCAAAGAGAGCCCCCTCAGAGCACCACAGGCCATGACAGAGGACAGCAGGCAGAGCAGGAGACTGTGGGCATCTCAGCTCAGTACGGCTGGAATCAAACCACACACGGCCTCCCAGCGCGTGGCAAATCCCTACATCTGTTAGTTCAGGCCTTACACTGTGCAGGGTTACAAAATGCAGAAATCCTGAACTGCTCTAAAACACACTGGGAGCAAGCTCTGCACAGGAAGAGTACTGAGATACTTCTCCACATGCTATGCTATCCATGACTGGCAAGGAAAAAATAAGGAAAAAGAGGGAGAACCGAGTTTTCCTAGGAAAATTTCCCCAGAACGAAATGTGCAAATCTGCAAAACAAAGTAAACTTGGGAAAGAAAAGTTACGCATGCAACTATTATATTAAGCAGAAAAAATAAGGAAAAACAGAGAAAAGCTGACTAATGGGAGGATCAATGGGAAAGCAACAGGCAGTATTTCAGTGTATTCGTTGGATTTTGCTCTAGTTATGTTGTTTCTCAAAAACTGTAAACCTACATTCCTCTTAAAAATTAAAACGATAATTGCATTACTCGAATTTATAAACATCCTCCTAATACAAAGTGTTTTGGCTGCAAGCCAAGTTGTGAATTTCACAGTGCACAGCATAGAAACATGCATTAGAAATACACCACCACCACAGCAACTGACCACGCTGGGTACCTATAACTTATTAGTAGAAAGTTTACAATAAGTTAGCCCAATTATGCTCATTTGCACAGAAAGGGCACATTTGCATATTGCTTTGTTCTAAACACAGGTGCACAGTGTCTGTATGTGCAGAACTCCACCAAAAGGATTAGAGTCAGAAGCAATTAACAGTGATTTTACAACAAACATGGGGTGTGCCTCTACCTGTCACATTAGGTCTGGAAGGCAAGAGTATTAACAGGTCTGGAACTAAATCAAGGTGTTCACATTACAAAACAGAGAAATCTTCATCTCTTGCAAGTGTTAGTCTGTAAATTACCATTCTCCCAATCACCCAGGTTAATGAATTTTCAGTTAGCACCACCTGACCTTAACTGTGCCCTGTATAAGGCACCATGGGTGTGCTGCCCTTAGTTGTGCTGAGCTTCACTTTTGACACCTGAGACAGTAAAAGGCAACAGGAAAAATAAAGCCAGCATAAAACAGAGAGGGAGATGAAGGCATAACAGAATAGCTATCCCTGAATGGCAAGACCTTGAAGAATCCTGAATTTGTCCCCTAAAGCAGACACAGTGAGCATGCATTTGGGTATTTGCTTGAAATAATGTGTTCAAAATCTAACAAGCAAAATAACACATAATGAGATCTTCACTGCCCAACTGTGAACAAATGAATAAAGTATCCTTTGGCAAAGAGCTTGCTTTCAAAATATGAAGTAGATGGATTATCTGTATTTTGGGAAAAGTTTTTCTTAATCTTAGATATATTTGAAAGAGGGAGTTGTTTTCCTCATACACACCGAAGACAATTTTTACAGTGAACACATTAAGCTCTCAGGACTGAGAAAAGACTATTGTGTATGTCAGGAGGGGGAGCCCCTCCCATGTCCACAAAATCAAATTAGTTTTCAACATCAAGAAACATATTCAGTGATACTCTATTTACAGAGAACATTGAGAGAGATTATTGTCCTGTTTTTGTCCTTACAATTATGTAATGTCCTGTGTATCTTGAGAAATTACTTACTGCATACTAGCAATTCTTTGTAACATGCATCTTCATGACTATCTGGAATTCTAAAAAGATGCTATAAAAATAATATCTCTTGTAAAAATATCAACTGTAGGGTTTTTTTAAGCTACTTTTTCCTAAGAAAACAAGCTTTTGCAACTGAACTGTTTGCCATCTCTTTTCCCATGCTTTTGGACTGGTTAGCAAATTTAGGTCAAATATGCCAGACTTCTAGAAATCTCAGTATGTTTTTGACTTCAAGAAATTGTTGTGAAGTTACTGACAACTGGTAAATGAGGGAATGGTGGGCAGAACTCACCCATTATTAATTTGCTGAGCCCTAGTACAACACTCCGGCTGGAAAGAGTATCAATGCCATCTCCTTGCTGAGCCCATGCTCTGTTCTGCCCTGCTTGCTGAGGGGGATGAGGCAAGGGTGACAAGGTGGGATAGAGCTGTTGCACATGGGGAAGGGACATGCGGGAAAGTTCTGCCACTTAGCAACAACCTGCCCACATGAACTTCTTAAGCCAGCTTTGACACCAAAGCACTGTTGCAAAGCTGCCCCGAGGTAACTGGAGACTAATCTGCCTAAACCAGCACATGTCAGTATCACTGCTAACACCTTCTCATGTAAATTACAAATTTTCAACACTTCTCTTGCCTTTCTTGCCACATAGTTTAACACTTGCCACTGCCAGTCTGATTTTCTAGTTATTGAAGCTCCCAGGGCCAGACTTACACTGTAGTTTCACTGAAAGTAAATTTGCCACCAATAAACTCAGAATTGTTTAACACTGCTTCTGTAAGTTTATACGGTTCATTTCATTTGGATTCTTTGGAAGTTTTAGGGCAATCCATTTACCTATGTTATGCATGAGGTGAAGAAATATACCTTTTCTTGGATTTGCAGAAAGGAATTCAAATTGATGAAATCTTGATACATGGATGGCCCCCAACAGGAAGCATTCTGAATATTTCATTTTTAACATGGCTTTAATCAGGTAGCATAAAAATTCTTGGGGTTTATTTAGATGAGCAATTTCCAGCAGAATGACAGACTTGATAAAGAACAACAGTAACCCCAAGGTAGTGAACTTCAAAATTTGCTTCAAATCCCAGAGAGTATATGTAGCAGCAGGATTTTTACACGGAACCCAGAACTTGAGGAAACAGTAACATTATCATTCTCACAGCAGTACTCCTTCTCCTGTGTTGGATACCTGCTGGCAAATGCCCCATCTCATGCAGCTATCCCAATCCTGCAGAAATGATGCATCCTATACCCACACAGAAGCTATCTGCTGATGGACATGCACCACGTGCTGCACTCAAGCGGCAGAAAAACTTGGACCACAATTTAGCAAGCTACATTCCTGGAGTGGGTGCTTCATTGCTATTAGAATCAGACAACTTCCAAGGCATCAGGCACTGCAGAAAAGTTGTGAATCCCAAAGGATGCAGCCAGGTCAGCTTTCAGGCTGTCATATGCTTTGTTATTTGAAAAGGTGATGTGTTATCTTTAGTTATTTATCTGAAGCCCCAGTGCCAGGTGTATTGACCCATGGTTTTAGTTTTAAGAAGCTTGCTTCTCTAGCTTCAACCTGGGGTCTGGGGAAAATTCACAACTGACAGAAGTAACGACAGCTTCTCATAGTGCACTTCCCCTTGTAGCTGCTACAGTTAATGACATTAAGGTTGCTCAGGAACCTGGAGATTCCTTCAAACCTGACAACTAACCAGCTTCAGTGGAATTTCTGCTGCACTTGGAAATCTTCCCCAGGAACTACACCAGTTTACTACAGAAAGAACAGAAAACTAACCAAACCACAACAGACCTGAGTCCCAGTCTCAATGGGTTAAAATATTTTGTAACTCTCTACCAGCAACAGGAGATACCATGTCTGCCTTAATCCACAACTGTTGACAATGTCAGTACCTTTGTTTTGACTATATCTGAGGTTGCTGTGTCCATTTCCACCTAATATAACAGAAAACTTCTGAGTAAAAACTACTGAAGTACTTCAAAATATATATACCTGCTTTCAGGCCCCAGTTATTCACATCTTTACAATGGAAAGATGTGACTACTTAATTGGAAAAAGATCTTAGTGAAAGAATTTCATTCAACTTGTTAACAGCTTATCTTTTTATTTTGTCTTCATTCAACATTAGTTAATAGGACTCTGTGAGAGGGGCTGTATAATGCCTTCAAAGAACAAAAGGCTTTTATGCATACAAGTGAAAGAAAGAACAGAGAGTTGCAGGGCTGAATTACCTGAAGAAGTGAATCCTAAAAAACCAATTATATAGCAGCGTAAATCAACAATGTAAGAGTAAAACAGAGAAGAAATGCCACTCAAGACAGAGCTGGAAGAGGTACAACACCCTGTCTCATAAATTTTCTCAGGTGTTGGTTCTCAAACTAAAGTCTTCTTGTTACCTTGCTGGATTCCTCCAGTTGAGTGCCTCGTTTCCAGGCCTCAGAGAACATGGAGCTGACAATGCTTTGGGAACGGACATGTCCAGCTGGCTGGGTGTCGGAAACTCCACTGTCAGACTGATTAGAATGATTTGATTGAGATTCTGTTCAGGAAAAAAAAGTTAAGGAACAGTTAGCATATGCTTCTGAATGTAAGAGTAATGCCAGTATGCTTATAATGCAATTCTGTGTGACTTGTTAAACATGTTATCCCCCCAGAGGACACTGCTCTCCCTTAATGAGTGCATAAGCTCTAGCTCACATCCAGGCCATTACCATCTGGAAGCTGCACAGGGATGAGAGCATGTCAGATACATTTCAAAGTGAAAACACACAGCAGCTGTATGGGTTCTGAACCACGCCACAGCCCCTGCACTTTGGGAAAAGCCCCATTTCATGCAGTGCACACAGCCTGCTCTCTCCAGCACTCCCCGCCAGCACAACCCTAGAAATGGACCAAGGACAGGCAAACTACGCCAGCCAAGGCAGGACACTGCTTCCAACGATCCATTCCTCCACAGAAGAGAAGGAATGATGTGCATCCTGCAAGCAGCCAACACAGACGGTGCTCTGGCTCCACAGGGTGTCTTGAAAAGACAGCAGCAAGCACTGCCAGACCAATTTATTCAGCCTGGCACCTGCTTTCTGTGTAATCCCAAACTGTCCTGGCACAAGTTGGAATTCAACTTTGGCAGAACTGTGGCTCAGCTCCCTACAAGAATTGACACTTTATCAGAAAAACACCCAGCTTGGATGGAGAAATTGTCAGTAACCAAGAATTTACTGCTATTCCACACAGCTGAAACAACAAGGTACCTTCCCAGTTAGGCTGTATTTGCTTACCTCGTTCTTACAGGCTACTTTCTGAACCTGTCCAATTCAGTAGCATTACTTCTGACCCTTATCTACAGTGGACAAAACACCTTCACACAGGAGCACATTTTCAATAAAGAACCTAGCCCGTGAAGGTTCAGAATAACCCACCAAAGCATCAGTCAGCTCTGAACAGTGAAATTATGCTGCATAAACCACTTATCAATTTTTGAACTGTTATATGCAACAAGAAACCAGCCCCAGTTCTGCTGGTTTAAATAAACAGGAGCATATTAATGCAGGCATGCACAGTTTGACATAGGAACAGAAACAGTATTCTCCACGTTTTCTCTAAAGAGATTGTTTGGATCTTTGCCTCTGGGCAGGGGCTATTTCTCATTTTCCAACTTCAAATATTTCAGTCAACAAAAGCAATTTAAGAACTACGCACATATGTTCTATGCATCATTACTGCATAAATTTGATTTTTCAAATAGGTGAACACAGAGGCATCAGGAATTCAAAATGATGTTTCCTCTTCTCAGTATCAGAAAAACACTTTTTTTGGAGGTGAACAAGCAAGTACTGTGTATTTCATTTCATACGCCACTGCAATTAATATAGCAAAATAGGTTTTTACCTGTGTGTGTGTATGTATAGTTGAATGTTATAAAACAGTTCATTTCCTGCAATAGTGTCTCTTGAGGTGTCCAGACAGCAGATGATAACAAAGGCAACAGAGTCTGTATTATGAGATAGATCACATTGTTACCTGGCAAACTAGATGAGCTGGAGCCTGACTTGATACTGGAGCTAGACAAGGAAGTCCAGTCATACGCTGATTCTGTTCTCTTCAGTGCTTCTTGATAGTTCACGTATAGCTGTTTCCCATACTAAGCAAAACGACAAACAAGTTTAACAACTGTATGTAGGCTGTGCACCCTTTTCAGACTGCTGAGCTCCACCTCTGGCTTCTCCATTGCATCTTTCCTCCTGCCAGCCCCCCTAAAGCAACACAGGCTCTATGTTAGGGAGTTCAGGCAATATTAATCGTATTAGTGAATTGCTGAAAGAAAGAAAAACAATTGATTTATGCTAGAAGAGAGCAGTATCAAGCAAGAAATGGCCCAATGAATAAAATAAGACAAGGTGAGGATCTTGGAAATCACTGCTATTTTCTAAATTCTCTTTTCCATAAGGCTTCTTTTTTAAAATCTGAAAGGAGTTGGCTAAAATCTACCCATGATTTCTGTCAGAACTGTGTCATGTGACAGGGGTGCAGCAGAAACAAGAAGACAAGGCCCAATTACTGAATTATTATAACAAAGCCTAATAATTCTGCTGAGGAATGAAAAATGTCAGAGGTTTTTACAGCTCATGTTCAGAATAGTGAAACAGAGGGAAGTTAGATTTATCATGTATTTTGCTAAGTAACTGTAACTGGTTTTAAGCAGTGAGACAACTACTCATGACAACGGTGTGAGACTGTCTGGAGGTTACCTTAGCAATGCGGATGCCATTGATCCACTGGTGTAGAGTTCTTACATCATCACAGCAAAGATACTTGATATACTGGGATTTCTTCTGGATCTGAGGATGCTGAAAAAAAATTGTACATTCTCATCCATGTTTTAACAGCTAGGAATGCAAGGAAAGCCATTGATTTGTTGAGGTCTATACAGAGAAACCTAATGCTGGAAGCTCTCCAACAGTAGTCTGTATTTAAGCCCACTGAAAAATGTTCCAGAGTATTTCAGGAGGTGAATTTCAAAGGGGATTGCTTCACACACAGACTGGCAGTGTGTCCAGCATGCACTGATTTCAAGTTTGAAACACTTAAGAAAGAGCAAGTCTTTCACTGCTTTAGGGCTGTAGTACTTTCTAACTACCAACAGTCTTCTGTACCTATGGACTGACTCACCACTTGACAGAGACAACTGTTATTTCACCGTTATCTCACATAAAAAACCCCAAACTAGAGGAAAACAAACACACCGGTCTTCTCTGCCTTTGCCGTCTTAAGTGAGACACTCCCCAAATGACATGCTGTTAAGCATAATTCCATTTTCAGCTTGTAAAGCATTCATGGTTCCCACCCTACTGATACAGGGCTATCATCTAAAAATATTTGCTGCTCCCACATGCATGTAGAAAAAAGAAAAGGCACTGTATTTATCAATTCAGTAGTCAAGAAACAAATTCATGTTTTTCAAAAATCAGACACTGGAAATCATTCTGGATGGATTATTCAGTTGTTTCCTGTCCATGCTGTAGAAGTTACAGGTCTCTAAATACTCCAGTTCTTATCATTTCCTCTGTTAGCTTACAGATCTTTGACACAACAGAGTTTTGCTAGATGATCGTAGGTAGTTTTACTGAACACTGTCTGAAACATATATCAAAGAACTTTTCAGCTTTTTCAGAATATTTTATCCCCTTGCCTTCCAACACAACTATTTAAAAATGAACGTGAGATGTTTATGTCCATAAACAGAATATACATAACCAATCTTCTTATGATAGTAGGTAGTTGTTTTCATTTTTCACTACCAGCCTCCTTCACATACATGTTGCATAACAAAGAAGAGTATATAGAAGCAAATACAATTACTTCACTAACAAGCCAGCTTCTTCCTGGACTTGTTCAAAAATTTGGTTATACAGAAATAAAAGAGCTTCTCAGAAATCTGATATTTAGGATGAAGGAGTTAATTCTATATACTAGCACACAAATGTTACATTTAACAATAGCACAGCACCTGACTTGAGCACACTAAGTTTTGATAAACAAAGGAAGTGAACATAAAGATAAATCCAGTCTAGACATCAGAAGAGAATTGGGCCTTCAGTTTGTATTTGCCATTCACCTATCCCAAAGGAGATACTTCCCAGCTTAGTGAGTCTTTGTGGCACAAAACTCTACTTCTATTAAAAGAACTGTGTGGTTTCTACACATTTGTGCTAATTTAAAACATTGATGTAACATTACACGAATTGATGAAGGCAGAACTGAATCCTGCTTAATACAATAATTTGGTGATTCATCAGCTCCACACAGAAAATACAGTTTCACATGGTGTAAGCTACCCAACTAAATCTACCCCACTAATTTACTTAGAGGGACCATTTCTAGACATTTTCATGTCTTCATTAACATAACCATCAAATTTTATGCTCAGAATGGCAGCAATTAAAAAAAAAATCTACTTACTATGTGGTCAAAAAGTCTGAAAAAATAATTTACTATTAACCTGTCCAAATGATATAGACAAAAGTGACATACAAGCAGAAAAACATCAATTTATTTCAAGGCATTTATATATCCCATATATACCTACAAATACTGACATTTTTATTTGCATTCAATGACGTATAAAAACATGGGAAAATACTTCCAGTTTCAGCTGTGTACTTTCTCCACTAATTATCATGTCCCATATTTAATATTCAGTGTCTCCTCAGTGGGCTCAAATACATGTTGCCTGTCCATTGGAAAATGGAATTCTTTTTCAGGCGGTGGACAGGCAGCCACACACTCCAGGCACAGTAAACAGTCTAAGGTACTGACATTTACAACACCACACGAACTACAGATCAGGGAAGGGAAAAGTGCAACTATAACCATCTCTTGTTTCTGGCACCATCTCAAATCCATGAAGACACTTTACTTGCTGTGAACACAGTGCGAAAGCCTGTTTTAAAAGAGCTTGGTACCCAGCTATCTTGCAAGAACTGACACCAGTCTGAGCACTGCGTGGGCATAAAGAGAAACTAGGAGAGGTGTTGATGCAATTAAAATAACTTGATGCACTCAAGTTATTAGATCAGTTTAAGATCAGGTCACTGGTTTTATAACATTTTTGCTACTTGTTCTTTCTACCTGTCCTCTATACTCAGAAGCTGCCTCCTTTACAGCATCCCCTTTCCCTCAGATTGGTCAATAAGGGTTGACTTGAATCTTTAATATCAGTTTCTGCACTACTCTGGACCTACACTGAGAAGATGACAACTCCCTGGAATAAGCATTTCAAGGGGTATTATGTCATTGAACCTAAACAGTTGTAAGGTATAGAGTTGCCAAATGGAAAAGAAGACTTTAGTCTATATTTTAGAGTATGATGGACAATTAAATAGACTGGCACTCATCAGTCTAGAAATAAAACAATTTAGTGCAATATGAAAATGTTTACAAAGTCATGACCAGCAGACAGAACAGGCAACAACTATTCATTAACTGTTCACATCGTATACAAGAACTAAAGGAAAATGAAATGAAAAGCAACTGATGGTTCAGAAGAGGTACGAGTGTATCGACGCACAGCCAAGGGCTGCAGTGTTACCTTCAGCACTAAGCAATAGTCTGTGGGTGCCTTGTATTTGTTCCGATAGTCCTGTCCATAGTAAACACTGACATGGTCTAGCTGTAGAAAGCACACAAGATCCCGTGAGACCTATTAAATACAAAAATAGTCATTTACTAAATATCTTTATAAAAAATCCACACACATTGACACCATCAGTCTAATGCTAAGATCCAATACTAATATAAGGTCTAGTTAAGGTCAATTATTAGTTTCAATCTGATTCAAAAACTACCAACACAAGAAGGAGATACAGCTAGGCATAAACTCTTACATCACACCTTCATTTTTAACCAGGATATCCTTTTTCCAATTCAGTCTGGTTTTTGTGTTTTGTCTGCATTTTGCCTTTTGACAACATTTTACACTGGACTTCTAATGTTTATTCAGAGCAGGTATCAGGAGAAGGTAAGTATGATTGGTTGATCAGAAAGTTAACAGTCGTTGGTTACGTTTCACCTTGGTAATAGTCAAGGTGTCCACATTTCAGTATGCCTGTGAGTAGAACTCTGAAGATGTCTAGCAGTGAGTGTAGGGCAAAGAATTTCAACAGGCTATTTGCCTACAGATTGTTTTAATGAAGCAGAAGGTTATGGAAAGAACATCTGACATGCATTCAGCTCTAAAGGGAGCTGTTGTTCTGACAGAGATTTCCTCTTCATTTCCAGTTGTGTGGGAGGTGGACTTCCTGTACTGGGAATCAGTTGATGCTGTCAAGACTGATGGATTCATGGATGACTTGAACTCAAAGTAGTTCAGCCTTGAAGCTGTAATATATTTGTAGTGGCTTTTATTTTACATTACCGATCCAGAGAATAGCAGTAAGTGATCCTGAAGAAATGGAATTACACTTACCAGTTTCAAAAAATGTAGCACCAGTTGGTCCAAAAAGAATCCCACTTATATGAACCAACTAAACACATTGAAATTATGCAGACTGTGGAGTTGGGCTGATACTTCATAATCAATATTTGCAGAGCAATTTGGTCCTCCATCTGAATTCTGCTTGATTAAAGGCAGCTTCTTCACTCCACCAAAAACCTTTCCTCAAGTATTTCTGAACATCTAACCCTAAACACACTCAAGAAGCAGAGCCCTGTCTACTTGTATTTTATAACTGGGGTTACGCTCTTCACATCAAGTACGGCCACAGAAATTCACACAGTATTTCCATGATAAAGCCAGCCTTTTAATTGAGGGATGTGGCACTTGGAGAGGCACAGCTAAGCCAAAACCTAAAGCCACCTCTTGTGTGCACTGTTTACCAGCAAAAACCAATTCAGAGCAAATTAAGCAGCATACCTTTGCCTTCCCTTTAGGGACATAGTAGATTCCAGAAGCCCGAAGAAGGAAGTAACGTTTCTTCCAAGACTTCTTACCATCCTCCTTCAGCCACAAAACTCCCTCAATCTCTGGCACAGTTACAGAACTTCCACAGAAGCATTCCTGCCGATAAACACAGCGGTTTGGGAAACAGAACAGAGAGCGTGCACTGGTTTGTTCTGAACGACTGAAATTCTTTATTTAAGGAATGCACTCGTAGCAGGGACAGCTCTTTTTTCACACAGCAATATGAAATGCAAATTAACCACAGAAGCAGCAAGGTAATTCAGACAAATGTGAAAGGGCATTTGAGCATTTGCTCAGTGCAATGACAAAAAATCATTAGCAGCTTCTGTAAGGATTTTCTAACCACTGCTTCTCAGTAATAGATCCTCCAATGGCTTTACCGGCTTTAAGGTCACAAGGTTACCTTATATAGACTCATGTATAGGCACACACAAAACCTGACTGTGCATCCGTCAAACACAGCTGCAACTCATTGCAGGAGTACTTCACTGCTCCTAACTGCCCACAACACTGCAGCTTCTGCTACAGTTCTATTTATAAAGAACTAGCAGAGAAAAAACAAATGCTTTAAATACACCCCAGATTAATATGCAGCACACAGACTTATGAATAATCCTAGAAGACAGACAGAATTAAGCAGAATTACAACTCTCTGTATGTTGTGGCTTCAAACAATTTTTTCATCCAGAGTATACATACAAACACTTATTAAAACCCATATTCACAATATACTAATGACATGCATATGCTACTTATAAGATAAACTGTATTAAGTTTAATCCAAAATTAAATATCCCAAATATTTACTTTTGGGTAACTATGTAAATCATAATCATTATTCTGGAAATCAAGTGGAAGCTACGGCACTTCAGCCATGTCACAAAAATATTTAGTTTTCAGCTTACAAAGGCTATAGTTACTGTTAGTTTTATTTGCTCCACACTTTCATGCCATTAGTTCTGTAAACTGCTTAATGTGCTTGATAATAGTAAGTTTTCTGTCATACATTCCTTAAAATTCAATGTTTGATTTTTTATTTTAAAATGTAATTGGAAAAAATTTTTATTACTTTGCTTATTATCAAAATTTAAAATATTAACTTAGACTAGTCACCAAACCCATGCTCTAGAATTCTGTAGAAAATAAAAATTTGGAAAGTGCTAGTAAAAAAGTCTCTACCACCACAGGTCAAAAAACCAGGTGACAGTTCTGCAAATTTCAACTTGAAATTAATGGTTTTAGCCATAGCTACAGGCAACCTCAATTTGATTATCATTGTGTATAGTACTTTAGATATTAAACTAAATACTGAAACTTTTTTTTAACTGATCACATCTGAAACAGTGCAACATTAAAACAGCCATTTATACAACACATTCCATTCACAGTCTTCCAGAATTACACTGAGCTCAGTCCATGAATTTCAATCACCACAACCTTTTGCAGCTTGTCGTCAAGCTGAAAAATGACCACTATGTCCTTTCTGGTTTGACTTTCTTACCTCCAGCAGCACCTCTTTATTTCTATCTGCCATCTCAGAGGTTTCTTTCTTCCCCAGAAGATAGTTCTGTAACAAAAGAAAGTTTAATATTTCCATAGGCATTCTGAAATCAAGCCAAATGGCATTTCTTGTTTACTTTTCTGTAGAAGTAAGAAAAGAACTCAGCTATTAACTAAGAACAATGAATGAACTGAACCAAACTTTGTAGACTAACTGAACTGTCAGACTGCTAAATAATACATTGAACTAACTTATAATCACCTTTACCAGAAATACCAATCAGTTCGTACTCTTACCGAACAGCCTCATAACAACACCGTCCTGACTTTCCACGAATCACACAGCTGTCTGTTACAATGCATCCAGGAATAAAACTACTTGTAAATACCACATAAAAATATAAAAAAACCCCAGAGAACCGTTACATACTGTCATTATTTCTATGTTCAAAGAAGCACACATAGAAGAAATGTACTTTTTTCCACCTTGCTCTGAATTTTGCTGAATAGCAATATTTATTTTCACAAAGAGTTACTAAATGAAATACTCGACTTCCTAAAAGGAACCTAATTATGCACAGGCACCATATCTTATTCAGTAAGTTTTGTACGTTTATTTGGTTTGGAAAAGATTGCGACAATGAAAAACATCAAATACTGGAAAAAACCCCCAAATATTGATAAAGTTTAGCCAGTTCAATATTTTAAACCAAGGAGAAATATTTGGTTTATGCTGGTACCTCATTCCTGTGACAGCACCTACTGTATGTACTGATAGCACCTATAAGCTACAGGCTTTTAAAAAGAATGTAGAGTTTTTCTGCTTCAGTGCAAAGCACTGGCATAAGACCTGGTTTTGAATCTTGCTTAAAAATAAATAAAACAAACTGATGTTATCCCATAGGATAAGCAAACAAAACTGATACTCAGTTTAAATCAAATAAATTAGCATATAGATACCATACAGATATAAAAATAATCTATAACCCCAAAAGGGAATGCATTAGGTAAGAGTTAAGACAGAGATCAAGTGATATTATATCCAGTTCTTTTCAATTCAAATTCTTCAAAGAGCCACCTTCTCTTCTGTTTCTTTTCTCCACTCCCCTAAAACACTGAACTGCTGTCAGATACCAAGTCTGGAGCTATCACTTGAGAGAAGAAAGGGCTTTGAGGCCATTTGGGAGGAAGAGGGACCTTTGGCTTCTTAGCCAGGGAGCAGGGAACACAGCTGAATAGAGGCAGGTCCCAACTTCCACAGGAAGGGACACTTGCCATTTGACCACGGAGTAGCTATTCTCCTAGATTTTGTCTTCCCCTTCTTGCCAGCAATGGAAGAATACACAGTGGAGTATCAATATTTGTCAACACCTTTCTTGCACATTTACATAACTGAGCAGCACTAAGTATGGGTTTAAATCCCTGGAAACTGCCTGCCTTCATGTGAGTTAAAGCTACTCAACAACACATTAGCAAACAGATTGCTTCAGCTCATGGTTCTCTCTTAGGGACTTGACTTCGTGCCAACAACACTGTGGATGTCCATAGTGCCAAAATGTAATGTTGCCTGGCATTTTAACACATACACAAGTACCAAAATGAAAGTATGGAAATGGAAATGAATGCTACCAAAAGAGTAAGAAACTGCAATCAGCCACACACATGTTCAGTATGAATCTCAGGCTTACCTGTGGATTCTTGAAAAGCGCGTATTTCTCTATACGTTCCACGAACATTAGTTTGTTTTGACTATCTCTGGTCCAGTTCAGAAGATTTTCAACTAAATTTTCATGATCTTCAAAGATCCTTTCTGCAGCAATAACAAGAGAGCAAATACATTGAAATCTGTTGCATTTTGTGACAGAAACTAATCTGTAATCACATCTAGGAGACAAAGCATATATACAGAGAAAATAGAGTTCAAGCTCTACTACAATGGGGAAGAAGTTTATGCTAAGAGACTAAAAGAACTTAGTCCACTTCCAGACACTCCTGGTTTAATTTCATACACACAGTCACTCAATGGGGACTTCCATATCTTCAAGCTTATAGTTCCATCAACATTTGAAGTATTTTTATCTGAGAAGGCCTATCATCCCACAGGCACACTGCATACTCAAATGAGAACATTTCAAATTTTATGAGCACAAATACGATTATCACAATCATGTGTTTTCTGGTCTACACAATTCCCAGAGGAATGTATTGGGCAGCTTTTTTGGCACAAAACTTGTTTCGACATTCCCAATGACTATCTCACTTGTGAAGTATCAAAAAAGTAATGGACAATGATCAGAGGGAAAACAAAATGCTTCTGAAATGCAGAATACCCATGGCTAGTAGGGGTATTGTAAAGGAGTCTGAAAACTGACCCTGTCTACTTCCTATGATCTCTCTTGCTCAATAAATAATGTATCAACAATGGCTTCTGAGAACTTTGGTTCTCAGTCAAAGCTCAGCCAGAATTTTGGTTCTGAGAGCTCCGAGCTTTGACTCTCCATTGAAACAGTTACCACTAGTGCCCAGTGCTAGCACTTCAGAATACTGAAAACAGGCAAACAAGAACAGAGTAAGGAAAAAGACGAAAATTTACTGAAATGGTAGAAAAAAGCTGAAAATCCTCATTGTAAAATAAATAAGAAGAAGTCTTCGGGAAACCACTAGACCACCTTTCTCATCCTTTTAAACACACTGAAGTAGAATCTAGCTGTAAACAATTTGTTTCTTCACATAGGTCACACAGTGGCATTTCAGGAAATTAATGTTTTCAGAATCCTCTGGGACTTGCTTGATCTTTCAATTGCACCTGAAAGTAGAACATGATTTTTTCCCACAAAATCAATTCCCCCACATTCTTACAGAAGGTAAGAAGGTATATGGCTGATCACATCCCAACCTAGAAGCTATCACTAATGAAGACTCAGATGACATCTCAACACCTTAGTGTGAATGCAACAAAATGTCATCTGCAGGAAGTGTCAGATGGCAACATTACTGAGGTCTCAGTGAGCTCTAAGAAGCTTCTGAGTTACAATTTATGACTTCCATCAAGCTCTATGAACAACACAAGCAGCAATGTCTCCCAATAAAGCAAAAAAGTCATTACCTAACAGAAGAAAACAAAAAAGCTTCAGATGACTATGATACAAAAGTTTATATCTCGCTGCAGCCTCCTTAGTGAAACTGGATAGCTTTCAAAACATATCAACTCTCATTATAAGCACATAGTTTATTAAAATTTTAAGTTTTTGAGCCTAGTAAGATACTATTTTTCATGTGATAGGCAGATTCAGAGAATACCTTGTCAGCACACAGTAACTGCTGGCATGCTAAACTACCTAAAAGAGGAAAGGTTTCACCAAAAGAGAGAGGAAACATTAATTTTCATTTTAATTTGAAATCAAGGTATTTGGGCTCAGTTCTGAGTTTTTCTTTCATCAAAGTCAACAGATAAGATGCACCTTACCCATTCCCCTTATTTTCCATTAAGATGCCATATCCTTTGGCTAAATAAACAATGTGGCATGTCTAACGCAGTGCAAAGGAGCTTTAACTGCTTTTAGAATACTGCTAATTGCATTAAAATATTTAACAGTAAAAAAGTAGATAGCTTTATGCAATAGGAGTTACTAGGATCAGATCAAAATACTATTTACAAAGAGGAAGAAGCACAGTAAGTTTTTTATCCCTTACTTGTTTCTTCTGTAAAGAACGCATCAAAACCAAGAGGGTCAGTGACCAGACATTAGTAAAATTTCTGTATTACACCATAGTATTTACCCATGCTTTCAACATAAAAGAAGAAATCATTTTCAGATCATTCTGAAACAAGGTCAATCACAAGCTTTATTACATGAATTAGCGTTTACTACATTAATGAATGGGATGATGAACATTATGAAGACAAGTGTTTAAATAATTCTGAGGATAGAGACTACTGCTGCATCAATGAATAAGTATTAGAAATGCTTATAATTATTACTTACCCATTTGCAATTCAGAGATGGTTTCCACCAATGACCAGTCTAAACTGTAGCCACAATGTGATTTGTCCATCAGATTGTCTAATACTTGCCTCACTGTTTGCCTCTCGTCCACCATCATTGTTTTTGAGCTGTCATCAGACATATGGACTCTGATCACCAACTGTTAAGCAGAAAATTAAGAAAACAAAAAGGAGGATTAAACTACAACATTTCAAATAAAAATAAGATTTTTAAGATCTTGTTTATTCTTCTAGGGATTTCTTACAGTAGCATAAAATTCAATCAAAACATTCCCTCAAGATGTAAAAACTCATAAATGATGGCTAGATATTTGTATCACGGACACTTAACAAGATACTGTTCTCCTTCAGCGTAAGAAAGTAAATACAAAGGTCTTTCCAACACAATGAGAAAGTCCTTCAGTTGTCTTAAGGAGGAAAAAAATCCTTCCTGTTGAAGTGTCCTGTTCTGATCAAAGTAGTGTCTTTCAGACAATTTTTCTCTCATATCTGTGTGGTAAAAACATAGATATAGAACTCTGCACAAGCTTACAAAGAATTAGAAATTTTCAGATGTGCAATTTAAGCTTTCTGCCTGCTTCCTACGGTATTTTATTAAAATGGTCATTATGTAAACAATATAGCAATCCTAAATATTATTTTTCTGGGGAATATGAAGAAGCAGTGTAAAAACATCTGCTTTTAAAACACAAAGGCTTTTCATAGGCATTTTAAAGAGGTCACTGTCCAGAAACAAAAATCCAGCCCTTTTTAAAAACCAATCAAAAGAGTTAAGACAACAGGTTCTTTTTGCCAATCATTATTATTTCCATTTTTACGTGTTGTTCAGCTAGAAAAGATAAAACCTACTAGTTGTAATACACTGGTTGGCTTGTTAATTCCAATCTTACAGCCAGGACAGTTTTTCAGCTTTTGATCAACAAACAATTAATGTAAAAGGCATTTTAAGGTACTGAAAAACTTCAGTCATAAAATAAAAAAGCTAAATTTTAAAGGCACTATATTCTTTGAGCGTACATCAAGTAATGGCAGTAGACTGTCTCCACTTAGTAAGCTTTGTCTTTAGTCTGGAACACTTGTCTTCCATTTATCACTGGCAAACCCTGCTACGCATAATGGGAAAAGGCTTGTGAAGAAAACAGGCGTGAATTTTAAACATGTGACTGCAGAACATACAAGAGAAATCTCAGGAGGCTGGACCTTCATTTCAGTTCTGGTGGAAGTTAGTAAAATCTTCCCAACGAGCACTAGCTGAAAAACAAGCTCTTCCTTAAGAAAAACATATTTATTCCATATCCTAGGATTTTCCTGATTAGGTCCAGTCCAGAAGGGAAAGCATGTTACCATTCAATATTAGAACACTACAATGTTCCTGTTTTGTAAAGGGCAACTTAAGGGTAATAGACACAAATAAGAAAAAGTTTGCCCACATTTTCCAGGAGAAAAAAGAGTAAAATAAGGATCTTATAAACTGATACAACTAACTTACCTTTTTCACTTGTGCTTCTTTAATCTTCTCTAATGCAACCCTAATCTTCTCAGCTTTCAGTTTAGCAGCCTGTTCCTCCTAGGGGGACACAACACACAATTCCAGTTAACACAAACTTCAGTCAGGTTTCAGAGGGTTTAAACTTGAGGGTACTATGCTCTAAAACATGAACTGAAATGCTGATTTGCTCACCTATAAACCTCCAACTACTTCTTAGTGATGATGAAAACAATTACTTTTTAAGACAAAAAGTGTTCCTATCTAATATTTAGGAATACAACTGCCATTATCTCGAAAGGAACATATTGGAGGTATATATCTTGTATAGAAATTTGGCATTTCTCTGTTCTCCTGTGCTGTAAATAGCCTTATGCTACCAAATATTTTAACATACTATATATTTACAGTCATAGGTTGGGACAATACATATTCAACAAGAGTGCCACTAGATTTTTGCCTAATCAACATAAAACACAAATAGCATGCCAAGAAGTATCTGAATTTAACAGCAAACAGAAAGTATGGAAACAAATCCTATAACTAGGATTCCAGAGTACATGCATTAGTTTGAGAGATTTTAAACTATTAAATCCATTTGCACTAAGAGGCTTGAACAGTCCCTTTATCTTTACTAAATCCAAGCTGTATTTCTCCTTGCTTTAAGTATTTTGAGACACAAGGCAAATAAGCATTCTTTTGCTCTTCTAAGTAATCTATTTTTATTAAAATTGGGAATGCATTAAAAATTCAGGTAACTTGAATCTATCTGCTGATGCTAAAGAAAACTGTATACTGTTATGACTAGCAATACAGATCTTTAAACTCTGGAGATTATAGGTATTTCTGCTGAAATTGCATTTGAAACATGCAGCTAAAAAAGGAACCACTGTTCTGAAAATGACATATGCAATTTTCAGACTTCCAAAATCTTAAACTGTGGATCTTCATTGTGATTAATATCTAAAAACCTCATAATTATTTTCAAATCTCTAGCACAAACAAGTCTATTAAAAACCACACAAGTCTATTAAAATCCCTTCCAAAATATTCAGTATCCTTAAAAAGGAGTAATTAATATTTTTCCCAGAGCCAAAGTACCACATGCCATCACAACAGTCAGCATGCCACCAACATTTAGTTCTCTATTGCTTTCTTCTAGGAATGTAATTTATAGTTTCTTTACCATGTGTTTAGATGGTTGCTTTCCTTGTAAAAGTCAAGATTCAGCTACTCTAAAATCCAGAGTCTAAGTTTTTGACTTCTCAGTGAGCTACTAATATTCATACCAACTGCTAAAGAACATTCCCTTGTTATTTACTGCACTCGTAGTAGCTTTTGGTCCTTCACATCTGTGACCATCCTGTGCACCAGAAAAAACATCAGCTGGACTGGCCAGTATGCTGCCTTGTGAGAAACTTAATTCTTTTCAATCAAATGAACCAGTAAGCTGACACAAGCAGAAATAATGTGAGCCTGAAACCTTATCTGAGAACTGAATTAAACAGGAACATGGCTTTTATTAGTCTACAGGGAACTACAGCCTTTTATTCACAACAGCAGTGGTGTCCTACAGCTTGGAAAGGTTAAATCAGGTTAGCATGCTATGATAAACAAACCATGCCATGATACCAAGAATCATTTATTCTTCTTATTCATTTACATTAACCATTTCAATGTGTAGAAATAATTTATTACTAAAAAACAAGGCTTCACAGCACCAAGCCTGACAGAGCTCAAGAAGCATTTGGACAACACTCTCAGACACATGGGGTGACTCTTGGGGATGTCCTGTGCAGGGACTGGAGCTGGACTCAATGATCCTTGTGGGCCCCTTCCAAACTGAGCTTATGCAGTGGTTCTGTGAAACACTTCTCAGTTTCTAAAAGTGATGCTATGCACCTGTTCATCATGAAATCAGCAAAAGCAAGACTTATTTTATCATTTATTTGGAGAAACTGTAATTCATAGTTTAAAAAAGCTGCTCACTAACCCAACCATAAACCTTTACAGCCCTACAACTGTTTGGGTTTGTTCTTTGTTCAAGTCAAGCAGCTCAATTTTCCAGCCCATTTCACTGTACACCTGGGCAAGGCACCAGGAGCACCTGCCCGCCACACTGCACAGGCAGCAACACCAGGGCAAGCAACAAGCAGCTGTGGCCTCTCATATACCTGTTCCAACACAGCTAAGGTGTGACCTCAAGGTTTATAATCCGTCATTCCCTAAAATACTTTTAAAAATAAATAAATATGTAGACCAAAAAAGATTTTAAGGATTTACTATTTTCATGTGTACCAATTACTTTTCATTTCCTACTCAATTTAATGTAGGTCCAGAGATTAGGATTCCTTATATTTTATTAGAGTTTAACAAAGTCAGTTTAAACTAAAAAAAACCCCAAAACAAAATAGAATTACAATTATCAAAATAAGAATCAGTTTCAACCAGTAACAAATTATAAAAAGAGGTCTGAATTTACTAACTGGAAAGCACAGTGAGGAAAAGAAAGCAAGAATTCAAAATTTCTAAAAGTATACAGAAGTCAAAGATTTTAAGCTATTCTGAGCAGTAATAAATAAGCTCAAGCCACTGCTGCATCACTGCTGATGTGGCAAACCATGTTTCACGGGAGAAGGAAGAACTATGTATTCTGACTCCTTAAAAAAATAATATAATAATTCACTAAAACTCACAACCATTTATTCTGTTTCTGTCCAAATGGCCCAAGAAAACAGTCCCCTGCCCACCAAAGCCACCCCAGAGCAGCACCTAGACACAAACATTAAGAGGAGGCTCTCTCCTCCGCCTGTACATGAAAGCCACACAACTTCTATCCAGGAGGAAGCATGTGCAGCCCATCAGCTTGTACGAGTAACAACCCTTTCCACTGCACAGGGAGACAGGTGACAGATGGTGGAAATACCCGACTGCAACTGTAAACTATTCAATGCCAAAAGGCCAGGACATCCTGTCCAACCACATTTAACTTCGGTATTTATTTCCCCTTTGCTAGCAAATACTGGCAACAGCGACAGGAGTTGCTGAAGGGTTATAAACAGGCAAGCAAACAGCAGGACTGCTGCGCTGCCATGGCTTCACAGGTGGTACAGACCGTCTAAGTCCCTGGTACGGCCATGGCCCTGCCTCCCTGCACAGCGTTACTGCTCACAGAGCAGCCCCACTGCTGCTGCGCCCACACACAGCTCCTCACACTGATCTGGAGAACTGACACCACAGGGAAGATTCAGCAGAACTCACTCCCTGGTTGGACTGCCTTTACAGACACAGGCAAACCTTGGAAAAGCACCAAGGAGATACACACACACACTCACTTTATAAAAACATGAACATAATGGAGTCATTTCCACATCTGGCAGGAAAAGGATATTCTCTTATAGCAGCAATACACATCACTGTCAAATTGCAACAAATTCCTCACTCAACAGGAATATTCTGGGACTATTGTTACACTTGCATTTTAAAGCTTTGAGCCAAGATTACTCTGTACTGCACCTGATTTAAAGAATACTTGGCAACATACTTAGGTATAGAACTTGTTAATCCAAAACATTCAAACATTGTGAACCAAAATGGAAAACGCGTATCTCTTCAGTGCAATGGTCTTAAATTAATGACCTTCTTCTTTGCATTTATATATCAGGACTCTGTTTTGAATAATTATAGCCCCGAAGTGAAATATCAGAAAGAATAACACAGAAAAAAATAAAGTTAAGATTTCCGTAATACAATGACAAACACGGTTTCCTCCCCCAGTTTCCAATTAAATATGCAGTTATAAGATATTCCAGATGTGGTTTAGCATTAAAGATGCAAGATGCATGCAATGACAGAGCCGACCTTGCTCAAACAATTTTATGCCTCACATTTCTAGGTTGGGGTTTTCTTTTTTCTTTCATTTTTGAAGTCTTATTAACTAATCTCTTTTACAGAGATCACAAACAGAATGGGAAAAAAGGTGGGGGGGAGCATCACTTAAGAAAGGTACTTAGAAAAGCCAGTAATTAAATGGTAAGAGGTAAGTAACAAAGTCCACATTTTATTTCAGTTAGCAAGGGATTTAATACACAAACTACAAAATGCATAAAATAAGAAATTTTATATTTGTTTAATATTTGTTTTTTTCTCTGAATTCTTTTTTTGAATGCAGATAAGAAGATAACTAAATACACAAGTAGAACTGACTTCTGAAGGACTAAAACCAGGTATCCACTGTTTATTTTCCCAGCTACAGTCTAGCCTTGGGTAGAAAGGCAATCACTTGTTTTGCAAGGACTCTCCTTGCAGAGCTTGTACTGAAACAGAGGTTTCTGTTGCCAGAGAACACCGTATTAACATCTCCATTTGTACCCAAAACTTCAAGACATCTTTATTTGCCTCATGTTTAATGTATATCAGTCTGAATATTAATCACATTAATGAAGTTTTTCTGTTGATTGCTTTCATTAATTATTAAAAAGAACACTAGAACAAGAGTGTATGCGATCAGCACTAAAACCAAATGTGTGAATATTCAGAGCAGTTCTTCTATATTTCTTGATGAACTCATTAGGACAAGCAGAATACTCCTGCCCTAAAAATGTGCTGCAACCGTGGCACAGTCCATTTATAAACAGTGAGCTTGTGTTTACAGTAGTAGTTCATGGCCATTCTCAAAACTTATGTTTACTGCATTTCTTCTCACAACAACCCTAAATAACCTCTATCTGGGTAAAGCAGAAAGGGAAGCAAGACATGAGTATCTGAAAGCTGACTAAATGTGCACGTGCATTCAACCCTGGTGAGGGATTCATCCTCCCTTATGTAGACTCACCACACCTTTCCTCCTTCTTCCTTTCCAGTTTAGTACAAACTTTTCTACACGTCTGGAATATTCCTGACATTGTCGCCATATTGCATTATGCTACCAAATATGGAAATGGCTGTGAAGTGGTAGCAGTGTTCACCATTCACAAGCTTTTTGCTATTAGAAGCCTAAGTCAAACACAGAAGAGGGCTTTTGAATGGAAATTGGAAAGCAGCAGTTACATTTTAAATGTATCTCAAAGTCACATTGGCCCTTGTCACAATTCCCCTCAGAAGGGATCTCCTTCCCCTCAGTCTGTAAGGACAAAGAAGGCCCTGTATCACTGGGGAAGATGTTGAAAAGTACTCGATCTGGTACTCACTCTCAGGTGCACGGCTGATTAATGCCTCCAAGTAGACTTGTGTCCTTTTGAAGTTATGCTTCAAGGTATGGCAGAACAGAACCTTAACCAGCAGAGACGTGCATTCTGCCACCTGCCTGAAAGACTACTCAGACGAGATTTGACAAAGCTGGTAGTGACGAAATACAAAATCCAAAGGAATTTCACTGGCTCTTTATGCCTTGAAGCAACCATCTGCACTACATTATCATCGATTGCCCTTGCCTCTGAACAGGACATGCCTGGTAACGGCTCTAGGCCAGGCTTCGCACTAGGGCGCACAGTTATACAAGGAAAAGTTCTGGGATCTGGGATCAGGAGAAAACCAGCAAAGGGGAGGGGAAGAAACCCAAACAAACCACATGGAAGAACAGGCGCTAGAAACCGCAGTAAGGAAGTCTGAGAGTGGAAAGACAAGTACAATGTAACAGAGGAGACACTACAACTAACTGGCAAGGAGTTTTAGTAGGACAAAAAGCTCAACTGATACACGTAACAGAGCAGAAAGATTCCAGAACACTGCCTGGTTATCTAACAATGCAACCACAATAGATTATTATAAATAATACATAAGTTATGTTTTTTTATAATGACAAAGTATCATTACCATAACGAAAAAAGACAAAAGGTGACATTAAAGTTACATAGGACATCACAACTTCCTCAGAAAGTGTCTGTAGGAGGCTGCAGCTTTTAGATTGTCCTTACATTTTTTGCAGATTAGAAATCAATTGCTGTATTTTTAAACTGCATTAAAAAAAAAAATCTCAAACAGATGCTTAATTCAAGAATCAGAGTGGCCTAATATCCATGAAGCCTACATCACAACTGATTTTATCAAAAATCTGATGGAATTACAGTATAAAGGAACAAAAATCTACAAAGGAAGGGAATCAACATTCATAAGAAGAAATTTTGTCTTTCAGGTCAATAAGAAAAGAAGAATGACGTACCTGCTATTTGGGAAGGTATAAAATGGTTCCTTTACCTCCAGATCCTGACATACTACCTGAATCATTACACCATTACCATCTGTCTTCCTAAATGTAGTTTCAGCTTCACATACACCAGAACAGTAGAAGAAATGCTCACTTCAAAATCCAGCATGTTACGTTTCTATTTGCATGGGCAAAACTGAGATGTCTTTGAGCCCTGAATACTCTCTCAAAATTATTTGCATGTGCTCTAATTTCAGAGTACTAAGCTTAGTTTTCAATATTCATTATAGGGAAACAAGCTTGCAAATTTGACAATAAAGCTATATTGCTTTATTTTCAATATTCGATAACTTGCTTTACAGATGTGCTTTCACTTCTGTCTGTCTTCAAACAAAGGTTTGAATGCTGTGTGAACAATAATGCCTGGAATTATATCTAAAAATTAAGAGATCGCCAAAACAAATACATCATTTTCTGTGCTGAGCTCTGCCCCATGCTGCAACAGGAACTGTGTGTGTGCATGGTTGTGATGCAGAAGCAATCTAGTCCATGGCTAGAACTTCTACAATTAGTTATATTACCAGAGGACAAAAATGGTTCTAGTCTCAATATGAGATGTAGACATACCAGAAAAGGGGAAGAAGCAGAAACAGTTAAAGAAAGAGTTGACACACCAGGGACACCAGCACAGACCTGTAACACAACCCTGCAGTCAACTGACCTAACACCTTGCTACAAGGAAATGTCCCATTTCTTGGGACTGCTTCACTCATACAGAGACTTATCCAGTGTTACAGCAAGCTGAAGAGATCGAAGCAGCAAAGTGCACTTTCATTTCACCCTTTTGCTAAAGACATTTCTGCCTGCAGGAGGTCAGGAGAGAATCAGTAAGTTCCAGGCCTGTGTGCTCCGTAGTTAGAAGTGGAAGGCACAGCTGTACTGAAACAGTCACAAGCTGACCAAAGATTATCCTCAGAAAATCAGCAAGCTCACCAAAAGCACCTGAATCAAAGAGCTATGAAGCCTAATTACCCAACACAAAGATTTATAAATACAAACATTTAACTTTGGAGTATATTAGAACGCCTGATATGAGCTACACCATGGTCATAAAGGGAGCATTTTTAAAATGAAGTTCCCATATGGAACTAACACTCATCCCACATACAAACACGCAGAAGGGAGGATCTGAAGACACACGGAGATGAAAAAAAATTGTGGTTTCTGTTTGTGCCACAGCTGGTGTTAATCTGTTTGCAATCAAGGCAGTTGCTGTTTTGGTGGCCGTTTGCTTTGTTGGGAGGTGAAGGGGGGCCAAGAGCTGTTGGGAGTGGGTCAAAGCAGAGGCATGGACTTAAAATTTAAGCAAAACAATCACAAGAGCAGAAGATTACTTGCTTTTGGCTGTTTGTACTCCTCTGAAAGATGGCCTGAAAATTTGTTATCAAGACATATGGTTGAGCATTTTGAGAAGAATATTAAGGTATTTAAGAAAGAGCAGTAAGCTAGTTCTAAACTTTTGTTGCTAAATACAGACTACTCATGCCCAGTGAACATTATCCACATTGTTTTGAAGTCGCCAAGTTGCATTTTGTTACTTTAGGCTTGCCTGAGGTCTCTCCACTAGAATGTCTGTGAATTAAAAATTAACCCACAGAAATAGCTTTACAGTATGTATTAGCATCGGAGACATCTGACACCTCAGCTACCAAATATTCAAAGCTCTGAGCTACACAAAGCTGTTTGTCCTTTGTCCCAGCCTGTATTTTCATCAGATATTTATAGCTTGCTCTATCCCTTGTACTCTAGTTTCAAAAGGAAATACATATAGCAAATTGAATGAAAATCTGTGATCTCTTAGTACATTATTGTCCTCTCTCCTGTAATGAAAAGGAATTTATAATCAAGATTTGTACAAACCTTGCTCATTAGATCACTACCTTACTCAGATATTCTCTCCACATTACATTCAGTCAACATTCAAAATGTTATTAAAAATATCCCATTACTTACTAGTTTGTCTTTGATACAGCAAGAGAATTTATTTTAAGGCTACTAATGCCTTTTAAAACTACTGAACACTCCCATATATTTTTCACAGTTAGGATCTTTTTTTTTTTAAAACTAGTGAATGGCAATAGGAAGAAAAGAACTTCTAGCTCAGTACATTTCCTTTTCAACTAGGGCATTTTACTTGCTAACATGGCTGTTAAGAACTTGTCAAGAACTTGAACACTGATAAATCTGCAGAAACAAACAATACAATTCAGCCTTTAAAAGCACCTTGGATAATCAGGAAAATCATGCAAGTAAATGCAGAAGTTCCTGGAAAGGGCAGGGGTGGAGAAGCATAGCACACACCAAAGCATTCTTTCTACATAGAATTAGTCACATACAGTAGAAAGAAGCATCATCACCTTGGTCAGCAAATGAGAAGGCTTTCCTGCAATGTTTCTCAGAAGAAGGGAGGTTTCCCTGTCCAAATAGGAGTGCTTGTGCAGAAAGAAAGAGAAAGAACATAAGTCAAAGGAAGTCAGTATAGTAATTTCATGGTGTCTTGATTACAGAAGATAAAGCAGTGTTTAAAAGAAAAAAACCCTACATCATCACCTTTTACCCCTCCCACAAAAACATGAATATTCCCAAATACTACGAGCCTGATACACTGATGTAAAAGCAATTGTGCTAATAGAAGATACTATTTTAATCTTCTGTACTAAATGTCACACAATAGAATTAAGAAAACTTTTGCTTACCTGCGACTGGTTTCTTTCCTGAAAGAGAAAACTTATTTGTAAAGACATTTAGAACTATAAAAGTAAGAAAATATGGACTTACAATGTTTTTCAAAATCCCGTTCAGTCTTCTAAAACTAAACATTCTACTTCACTACACAAACATAAAGCCACTATAAACTGGTCATCCGGGAGCAATCCTGGTTTTATGCTTTCTACACTGGTTGCTGCTTTATTCTTAAAGAAGAAAGATCTTATGATAACAATAAATCAACCTGACTTAAAATTCATGTCCTTTTTTTAAAAGGACTTAAATCTCTCTTCTCTTGTATAGTACAAATTATAAAATTACAAATCCCTGTGCTTCTCTTGGGAAGATAAATTAGCAAAGTGTATTTTCATCTGTTTTCAAAACAGGAAGAAAAATCACCAGAGGGGAAGCAACCAGTAGAGAAAGACAGAAGTGAGTTAATGACAGATGCCAGAGTCATTATCTTTTCCAGCACCTGCTACAGGCAACAAAACCATCATCATGCAGTGATCTGCAGAACCATATAGTCCAGTCTGCTCAGGAAATCAGAGTAGTACTGTGGCACTTAACAAGAGCACCTGAATCTCCTTGTACCACCACTGCACTGCAAGTTTTGTCCTATGTGGTTGCAATTGTCTCAGCCTTGTTTCATTTGTTTCAATGCTATACAGAACAAGGCATGACAACTATACATGTCCACTATACTTTCGTTTAGTAATTAGCAATACAGAATCCCACCTCTTCTTCAGTGCCACAATAAGGTACAGTCTGAAAAAAATGAAGAGCCCATGTCTACAACTTCATGCAAGGCAGTATCAAACAGTTTGGTGAATACTGTTCCTGCAGGGAGAGTTTACTTGGTGTGATTGCCACATGCTGGGATGCGCAGTTAAGGGTCTCAAGGAGGCTTTTACAGTTACAGCTCAGGAAAGACTCTACACAGTATTTGAAGTTGAACCTTGGCTTCAGCCAAAGCTCCACCTGGGTATTTAACCACTAATACAGACACAGGTTATGTTACAGAGTAAATGAAGATTTTTTCTGCTCACATATTAATTACTGTCTGTATTACATCATGTTTTAGAAGCACAGCAGTGCTGCCTAGCTCAAGCCCCACTGCTGAGGATTTGTAAAACCTGGCATAATTATTTATAGTCATACTGAATTGTATCCTTTCTTACACAAAGGCTCTAACTTCCCACAGAGTCAGTTTAGGATGGTCTCATTACAACATATTGCTACACAGCTTGCAGAATAAAATGCTTGGCTCAATCCAAACCCCAAAAGTATAAACAAAGTCCAGAGAAAAGTTCAAGGACATTCTCCTAAGAGTTTCTTCATAGAGTTCTTGTCAGTCATCATGGATTCTGATTAATGTGGATCACTTTCTTGGGGAATGGAGTACTGCAGTAGACGGAACATTACAACGTACACTTGCAGTCTCTTCCTTAGAGTTTAGTCACCTGTCTTAGCCTGTAAGTCAACAATAGTGTCAGGATAAAGAGAGGATATTGAATCTCTCCTTAAAGGAAATACTATTTCTGGAGCATATTTCTCCTACAGGGAAGGTCAAGGTAGGCCAATCAACTTTCTTCCTATCTTGGTCATCTTGGCTGCTGCTATTTTGCATTTAACTACATTTTCTCCACTAAGGAGCTTTTATTCTATCAAAAAATGTGAACGCCATATCCTTCTTATAACATAATAGACACTTGAAACTTGGATGATGATATTTCATGGGAATAGGGGTTGGCCAGTAAAATGTGGAACATCAGTGTGACGACAACTACCTATGCGAATTGGAGCTGCAGCGCTAACATGCCTGGAAACAGGATGGCAACAGCTCTTTTCCAGACATTTTTAGTGCATGGCTTCTTCCCACTCTATAACAAATTCTGCAGTACTGTACATACCCAAAAATTAGAATGAGCAGAAGTAGCAAAGCACAGGAAAGCCCAAGTTCTAGAAATTATAGCTCAGCTAAACAATAACTACACGCACATAAAATTTTTTCAATATTTGGCATGCACAAACCAGTAGATAAATTTCATTTTAGAACAATGTGTTATTTTCCCAATCCAGTTTTAAAGCATTTAGTCTATTTCAAAGAAAGACTTCAGCTCAAACATCAAGCTTTGAGGTAAACAGATGTTGCTCCTAGAATATTCCATTGTTCAGGGGGAGGTAATTTTTTTTTTTTCTAGATAGTACAACCACAGAGGATCTAAGTAGCCCATTCTTCCTCTCTACTTCTGGACTTGAAATACATATCAAAGCTCTGACAATATAAATGCCTGATCCTGCCAAACAAATTAACCTACTTTTCTGCCCCAAGTACTTCACTAAACTAGAAAGAACAGCAATGAAATCCAGGAAAACCAAAACATTTACTACTCCCAGGGACACATTTCTAGTCTTCCACCACGAAAAGCACCTGTTCTTCCACCTGCTCCTATCACAACAATGAGAAATCAAGCTCTGGCAACAAAGTCATCTCTCCCCCAGTGCCTCACCTTAGATTCATTTAGGATCTAAAACCAATTCC